>CABHPP010140050.1:0-41966 GCA_902168425.1 Peromyscus attwateri | reverse complement strand
TCTGTGTGTTTGTTCTTGTTTTCTGTTTGATTCAAACAAATTATGTGACTACAGTCAACCATTTTGAAACACTTTGAGTCTGTTTAATTGTTAAAATACACCAAAGCAAATCTATCAGAAAATTATATTTGGTGTACAGAGTGCTACTAATATTGTAGATAGGAATAGTAGGGTCAGTCCGCTTTGGTCCTAGACCAGCAGCCCAGTGCAGAGCATGTGACCAGCTCTGTATCCTGTATGTAGACAGCACAATTGGTTTCACCTAATATAGTTCCTCCTTGTTCTGCCCACCTCGGCCTCTTTCCTGTTGTTTTCCTCTCATCTCTTGGACCTGCTACACTTCTAAAGACCCTGCAATTCCACCGTCCCTGCTGTTGCTTAACCTATGATTTGCTACCAGCCCTGGTCTATATGACTTATTGAGCTTCCTATTGGCTCTGAATTCTAGCAACAGAATCATGTCATCTAGCTGCAGGAGCAACCTTGGCATGGGACCGAAAGAAAGGGGAAATGGGCTTCCTGCACACCAGAATGAAAGGTCATTCTAGCAGCTGGAGAGATGCCTTTAAAGCACCTGCCGCACAGGCCTGAGAATGAGAGTTTGAGTTTCCAGAAACCCACTTAAAAGTTGGGTGAGCATGGCGGCCTGCCTGTACTTCCAGTCTCTGAAGATGGACACTGGGAAATCCCCAGGGCAAGCTGGCTAATGAGACTAGGCCAAACTGTCAAGCTTTGTCTGGGTTTGATTAAGAGCCCTGACTCAATGGTTGAGGTGGAGGAGAGATTAAGGATGATCCCAGACATCAACCTTGGCCTTCCACATGCAAGCAAACACGTGCACACAAACACATATGCATGCCCCACCATACAGACATGAACACACACACACACACACACACACACACACACGAGCATGAGAGAGAGAAAAAGAGGGGGGTGAGTAATTCCAAGAAATTTAGAGCCATGCAAGGCAGTGGTGGCACACACCTTTAATCCCAGCATTCAGGAGGCAGAGGCAGGCAGATCTCTGTGAATTCAAGGCTGGCCTGGTTTAGAAAGTGAGTTCCAGGACAGCCAGGGCTACACAAAGAGACTCTGTCTCAGAAAAAAAAAAGAAAGAAAGAAAAGAAAGAAAGAAAGAAAGAAAGAAAGAAAGAAAGAAAGAAAGAAAGAGAAAAGAAATTTAGGGTCATGGGCAAAGACTCCAGGGAGCAACAGACAGGAAAATGAAGAAATTTGTGCAGCCTTAATCCTAAAGCATAGCACCCATGTGTAGGAATACACTGCACATTAAACAAAAAGCAAGCACCAGTGTTCAGATTCATGCTCCAACCTCTGCTTCAGTCAGAACATCTAATATTTCAAAGTTCAGCCTTCTGGTGCACAGATATCAGTTAAATAATGAACTTTCAATAACAGCACGAAATGTCATCAGGTTAACACACACTTCTGGAGTTTTCTCCTGTGCGTGCTAAATAAATCCATTTAGTATCGATCTCCTCAGTAAGTTTGGCCTTAATGTAATTCTTGCCACCGAAGCAGAGTAAACAGATAGTTCCTGGAAGAACCTAAACATGTTATTTTTTGCTCATCAGATGAGTCCTGTATGGATTACTAGGCAACCTGATCCACTGGGTGTTTTATTGAGAAAGGTACCCGCTGGGAGGCTTCCCCTGGCCAGCTGGAGCGGAGATATGGGGGTGGAGTAACACAGACAAGTGAGAAACTCTAAGGAAAGAAAAATGTGTGTAGGACAGGGTCTAGATTGTAACTGATTGTATTGTGTGCTTTTAGAATCTGTTCTTGGAGAATCTCATACATATGTACAATGAGATATGAGCCAATCTACTCCACATTTCCTCTCTTCAGCTCCTCCAAGGTCCTTTCAGATCTTCCCAACGCACCCTGCTTACAACTTCATGTGACTTTTTTTTTAAACAATCCACTGAATCCAATTGTTCTCTCCCACATGTGCATGGGAGTGGGGCCATGTACTGGAATGTGGGTAACCTAGCAGTGGCCACATCCTCAAAGACTGGCTCTCCTTCCCCTAGCAGCTATCAACTGACAAGGGCTCCTTGGTAAGGGATGGGGTCTGGAGAGCTCCTCTTCCACGTATGCTGGAACGTCAGCTGGCTTATCTTCTGCAAACTACCACAGCTACCATGAGTACATGAATGCAATGGCCATGTCATGTCCAGTTTAGATTCATGGCTGTTGCTGCTATGTAAAGATAATACAAAAGAAAGATTTCTCACTCTAGGGTCTGGAATTCAACCCTATTGGCTGGAAAGACGTAGTTCCATGCAGAAAAATCACCATGTAGATACATTATGACCAACTTACTGAGCAAAAAAGCCGGTGCCACAGTGACTTCCCGAAGTTCAGAGCTTGGTAAGTGTGACCTCACTTCCGTGGGACAAGTGTGGGGTTAGCTGCAGGTGCATGTGATGGCCACACTTGTCTCTAGGGCACTCCTGCTTCAGGTTCACGTCCACATTCAGTATGTTCTTTACCTGCAGATTTAAGCCGGGACCCTCCTCTGGCCCCATGCTTAGAGGAATGGTTACCACAAAGCTCGCAAAGGGCTGGAGATATTCATCAATGTGTAAACATGCTTGCCAGGCAAGTGTGAAGACCTGAATTCAAGTCCCCAGAACCTACATAAAAGCCAGATAATATACACCAGTGCCTTTAGCCCAAGCATTCCTATAGGCAGATGGGCCACAGAAACAAACAAACAAAAAATCCCTGGGAACTCCTTACCCAGCTAGCCCAGTGTACTCAGAGGTGAAAATGAGGTAGAAGGTAAGGACCTCCTGAGGTTGTCTTCTCACATGCACAAGGACACTGTAACACACACATTTATACACTCGAATGTGCACACACACACACACACACACACACACACACACACACACAAAAATTAATTAAAAACCTGGGATCCCAGAGGAGGAGCATAAACATTATCTAGGGACCTGTTAAAAGTGTGTGTGTGTGTGTGTGTGTGTGTGTGTGTGTGTGTGTGTATTGCATATGTATATACATGTTTGTGTGCATATGGGGGCATGCGTGCACATATGTGCTGGTGCATGTGGAAGCCAGAGACTGACATCAGGTAACTTTTCTCAATTTCCTCCCTTGTTTGTGTGTATATGTGTGTGCATGTGTATATGTGTGTGCATTTGTATATGTGGGTACACTTGCTTTTCCACCTTATTTTGGTCAGCCTACTACAAAGGCTCTAATTGCATAATTGTAAATTCATTGGCTGGTTATGAATAGTTGAACTTAAGTTTCATTTTTCACTAATGTCATCATTTAAAAGAAATGGCTCCTTTCACTTAGTTTTACAATTCAAACAAGGTAGGGATGCTTTCAGAGTGGCCTGACTTTGTCTGTTCCAGGACTTCTCAGTCTTGGTCTCGATTTTCATTCACTTTCACAATATGAAGTCTTCAGCATCTACTTCTCTTGTACCCTGAGAAAGGTAAAAAGTGGTCCTGCAGGCTTCGAGTATTTACTTATCTTTTTTATTTAATTTTGGGGTCTTTGCAGGAATCTTATTTCATCCTCTAATTTATTCTCTGATTAGAAGCCTCTGGTCTCTCTAACTCTTTCCCTATAATCTATAAATTTTGCTATCATCTCTTACTTTATGACTTCTGCTTTCCATTGATGTAAGACTTGAAACTCTAAAGATGTTAAAGAAATATACCCCACAGAATACACCCAAAGGATAAGTCAGCACACTGCAGATGCCTACATACCCATGTTTATTACAGCACCATTTATAAAGCTAAGCAATGGAATCAGCCTGTAAACCCACAGATTAAGGGATAAGACAATTATGGTATACATCACAATGACACAATGAGTCAGCCATAAAGAAGAATGGAATCGTGTATTTATTGGAAAATGGATACAACTGAAGATCCTTATATTAAGTGAAATAATCTATACTAGAAAAGACTAATGTCATGCTTTCTCTCACTGTGTATCCTTAATTTTATGTATACATATATCATTTATATATAACCATTTATATACAAAATGAAAGTTGACACAAGATTATCTAAGACTAGGAGAGAAACAACAGGGACAAGAAGGGGGATAAAGGAGAGGTTATAGGGGGTGAATATGGCCAAAGTACATGATATACTTGAAGAAAAAAAGATTTCTATAAAATGTATCAGGTGTGCAATTAAAGTAACTAGTAACAGTAAGAATGAGTTTCTTTGAGCATTTAAATGCCACTAAACTGTAGTTGGTTTTTCTTTTTCCTCTTTGGGGGCCTGCCACCCCACTCCCAAATAAATACACAGAGACTTATACTTTCTTATGAAGACTCAGCCTTAGCTTGGCTTACTTCTAGCCAGCTTTTCTTAGATTATCCCATCTACCTTTTACCTCTGGGCTTTTACCTTTCTCTATTCTGTATACCTTTCTTTCCTTCTTATTCTGTGGCTTGTTATGTGGCTGGGTGGCTGGTCCCTGGCATCTTCCTCTCCTTCTTCTTTACTCTCTCCTCCCTCTTCTCTTGAGCCTAGATTTCTCCTCCTGTTTATTCTCTCTACATGCCAGCCCAACCTGTCTTTTCTCCTGCCTAGCTATTGGCTGTTCAGCTCTTTATTAAACCAATTGGGTGTTTTAGGCAGGCAAAGTAACACAGCTTTACAGAGTTAAATAAATGCAACATAAAAGAATGCAACACATCTTGCATTATGAAAAAACATTCCACAGCATAAACAAATGTAATACAACTTAAATTAATATTCCACAACTCCAAACCCTGTAAGAAATGCTTCAAAGATTGACTTTAATCTTCATTGCACCTATACCCAAATATGTATTGACCACACTTTAAATTCAATAACAAAAAGAAAAACTGAATCATTCATATTGTTTCTAATGATAGTTTCAGTATTTGATAATTTCACAAAAGAAAATAAAACATGGTCTCTGAATACAGGGTATTTTTAAGATAAAATATTCTGTAGGTTTTCCTTTAGCCTACATTCTTTTCTTTTAATTTTATAATTTAATTTAATTTTACATATCAGCCATGGATTCCCCTGTCCTCTCCCCTCCCGCCCCCCCCCACCTTCCCCCCAGTCCACCCCCCATTCCCCTCTCCTCCAGGGCAAACACTCCCCTGGGGATTCAGTTCAACCTGGTAGATTCAGCCCCCTCCTCCCATAGCCTGGATTCTTACTAGTAAAGGTGAGAATCCAACTTAAGTCCACATTCCTACATAACACTGCGTAATAAATGAGTCAAGCTAAGCCACTGTTCCTTTAGAACCAGCTTAACCTGCTTAGTTCATTCACATATAAAATGAATATAAATTGAATCTACTCCATAGACTTATTAAGAATATTCAATGAGCTAATTAATATATGGCTACATCACAGCATTTGATGTGTAATAATTATTAGAGCATTAGTGATTTTTACTACACTTAGGCATATCATCTCTGTTGATGAGTCTTTGGCATATATATATTACATATACACTGTTTATATATGTATGCATTCATAATTTATACATATAATATATAAATATATTTATATAAACACATATACTATATAAATATTGATAATAGCTTGAATCTTACAGCACTATAATAAAAAGGAAGTAAAATATCATTGTGGTAGAAATTTGTAACATGCTTAATCTTGAAGTAAATTAATTAATTAATTTTATAGTTACATCTTATATGTATACATCTAGTATACACCAATGAAGAAAACCTACCTTGATACCTATGGTGTATCAAGCACCATAAATTCTGAAAGGTTATTCACAGGCACTGTTGTATGTAAGCAGAATCAGCACCTTGTGCAGAGGACAAGCAGGTCCTCCCCTGCTCTTCATAAAGGAACCTGAGACTTCAAACAGAGAAGCTGACTGTACCCACCACGTCAAGCAGATGGCCTGAGATGGACACAAGATCACTCATGTTTCACCTGCTCTTTAAATAAGGTAGCAATTCTAAAATTATAGTAGAAAATTTTAAGGTGTGTTACTTTTTTTCATTTGCAAGCAGGTGCCCAGACTGCCCTCGGCAGAGCCAAGAGCAATAGAATGCCAATAGGAGCCCCAAGGACTCTGTGCCCAAAATTTTTCTGTGAAAAAAAATTACTCTTTCTTTTAAGAACATTAATGGCACCCTACCCATCTTCTTACACTTACAGAACATTTGCTTATCAGTTGTCAATATTCAGGCACTGGGCTCGTATTGATGAATGTTCTCTCAAGGCAGTCAGTGGAGGTGGAGGTGAAGGCATACACAAAAGCAGAGAATTAAAAATCCTTCACACACTCCACATTCACAGACAAGTCCTACTTGTATAGTCACAATAATTGGCTAAGGGATACAGTGAGCTCAATTATCCTAATCACATTAAGATTGTCCAGGTACATCTTCACCTGAGCATAATAACCATAACAGAAGAGTCCTATTGAAAACCGATTATACTGAAGAATTCAATTTGGTCAACATAATTTCTTCAGAGTTTTGTCATAAATTATGTTTTAGCACAAATAACAGGAATTTCTGCATCCTAACAGCAAATGATTTCTGTTTTTTCATGCTCTCCTGTGGTCCTTTCATTCCATGTGTATAATTTTACAAGGCTGTAGAGCTTTCTGCTTTTGATTCATCAATTTATTATTACAGATGACAAGGCCTTTGTGCTATTTGGAGTAGCATATGCTGTTATTTTTGCATGGAACAGCCCTTCCTTTCTCTATCCAGCTTCTTCAAGACAAAGTCCTGAGTCTTGGGAGATGGCTCAGCTGGGAAAGTAATTGGCATGTAAGCATGAGGACCAGAGTTCAACCTTCAGAACACATATCACAAAAAAAAGCCAGATATGGTGGTATTCTTGTAATTCCAGTTCTTAAGAGGTGGAGAAGGGATGACTTGAGATCACTGGCCAGACAGCAGAGCCTGCTTGAGGAGTACCAGCAAGTGAAAGGCCCTCTCTCAAAAAGACAAGGAGCATGCCATCCTGAGGAAAGACATCCATGCTGGTTGGTGTTTTGTACTCTTGACACAAGCTAGAGTCATCTGGAATGAGTCTTGCTGAGAAAATGCCCCTACCAGATTGCCCTATAGGTAAGCCTATGGGGCATTTTCTTGAATAATGATTGATGTGGGATGCCACAGGCAACTAAGGGTGATACCACCCCTCAGCAGTTGGACCTGGGTCATATAAGAAAGTAAGATGAAAGGCTGGGCAGTGGTGGCACATGCCTTTAATCCCAGCACTCGGGAGGTAGAGCCAGGCAGATCTCTGTGAGTTGGAGCCCAGCCTGGTCTACAGAGTGAGCTCCAGGACAGGCACCAAAGCCACACAGAGAACCCCTTTTGTAAAACCAAAAAATAAAATAAAATAAAAAACTAGGATGAGCAAGCCATGAAGAGCAAGCCAGTAAGCACCTTTCCTCCATGGGCTCTACTTTAGTTTCTACCTCTAGGTTCCTGCCTTGAATGCCTACCCTGACTCCTCTTCATGATGGACAGTGATCAGGACATGTAAGCAAAAATAAACCCTTTCCTGCTCACATTCCTTGTGGTCATGGTGTTTATCACAACAACAGAAAGAAAACTAAGATAATGTCTAAAGCTCACCTCTCATCTCCACATGTACACGCACACACATACACATGTACTCACGCACACTCACATTCACACACACACACCCACAAAAGGAGAGTAAAGTAGCCATCCTTGTGAAACTTCATGATTTCTCCTTAATAAGTTAATCAGCCCTTCTTTGGGGTTACAGAATTTTGCAAACATATTCAAGGTCCCCCAGCTGTATAGCACAGGGATGCATTTTCCGCTGCACCTTGTGTCCAATCTCAGTGACCATCGCAGTCCAGGTAATCTGCCTCTTCCATTCCTCCCTCCTGCACTGTGACATTACAACAGTCAGTGCCTTCCTCTGCTGTTTGATCGCCATTATTTTTAGCATGTGATTCATGTTTGTGTTTGTTGTCCCAGATGTCTCATATTTATCCACAAGTGCAAAACGGGGAATTGCAAATGGCCATGTGCATGCATGCCCAGAATCTGAAAGAGCAAAGAGGAAAGGGTGTTTGGAGACCTCTCCTAGGGCTGAAAACAAGCATGGAGAGCAGCAGCACTGTGTGCTCTGGCAGAGGCGCACTGAGTGAACAAACCAAGAATGGGCAGGATGAGTCAAAGCAACCAAGGATGCCCAGGCTAACTGGAGGGGGAAGAAACATCCACCTAGAGATAGTTCATTAATAGGAATTATCTGAACTGTATCTGAACTGGGCTGAAATCAGAGCTTGCAATATTAATATGAACACTCTGCCTAGGTGTGAAAGGAAAACAGATTCTGTCAGAAGCTGAAACTGTATTCTGGAAGCAAAACAAGTGTGATGGTTACTGTGACCATTAACAGGGTCTAGAATCACCTCTGGGAATTCCTGTGAGGGCTCATCTAGGTCAGGTTAACTGAGAGAAGACCCACCTCCAGATGAGGGAGACACCATTCCATGGGCTGGAGTCCTGAACTGAATAAAAAGGAGAAGTCGAGCTGAGCACCAGCATTCATTTATCTCTGCTTCCTGACTGTGGATGTGATATGACCAGTTGCCTCACACTCAGGCCTTGCATGCTATTGTGGACATACCCTTGAACTGTGAGCCAAAGCAAATCCTTCCCTCCCTCCTTTCTTCCTTCCTCCCTCCCTCCCTCCTTCCTCCCTTCCTTCTTTCCTTTCTTCCTTAGTTGCTTTTATGTTTCTTTTCCTGGCCCTTTTCAGGCACAGTATAATTAACCCACCTTGAGTGCCCTTCCCAAGGATGCTCTGTAATTTAAAAAAAAAAGTGCTCATGTACTATAGCAACTATGAACATTGGCTGTTTCTCATCTTATTGAGGCAGCAAGTGACATCCTCAGAGCTGCTGCTCCTGCATCCAAATAGATGCAAAAACAATTACATTGTGACCTGGCCACAGTCTGTAAAGGGCATGAGACCTCCATGCCATGCTCCTCCAGTCAGACACATCACTTGGAAATTATAAATTGCCAACTGATTTATAAGACATAAAATGTGAACAGGAAAAAGAAAGTGGATCCTCCAGTTAAGAAGACAGTCGTGTGCAAAGGACTTGCTGTTTCTTATAATGTGCCATTCTGCAGTATTTACTTTTCTGTTTTATTTATTTTTCTTGTTACTTAGCAATAAAGTGCTTTGGGCAATGTAATTAAAAGTGTAAACTTTTTATCTTTGAAGTGACTTTTATGAATTTGGCCAATTCCAGATCCCGTTTCACAAATTGATAATGAATGTGTAGCTTTTGTATAACATTTAATGTTGTTTCTTAGCATATGTTATAATATATATCATGTATTAGAATGTATATATACATAGTTTTCGTTTCATTATGACATTTTCTAACATGTGTGTAATGTATTTTGATCATATCCACCCCATTACCACCTTGGCCCCCCTCCTGCTTATTTCTTTCTTCTTTCTAACTAGCATCCTTCTGGCACCCTTCCTATTTTCTGTCTCTTTTCAGGATAAGACCCTTTGGGTAACATCCTGGAGCTTGCAGGAGCATGCATGAGGAGTTACTTACAGCCACGTGGGCATCGTGCCAGAGGCTATACCACTGAAGAAATGCCATGCCTTCTCCCATCAACTATTACTTGTCTCTAAACCCTTAGCGAAAGGTGAGGTCCAGTAAGCCTGCCACCTCGATGGATTGCTGATGGGCCCAATCATGCCATTTCTAATGTGGTTAAATTTGCAGTAGGAAGAGGGTTATTTAGTTGATCATTTGAAACTCAAATCTGTGAAAAGCAGCAGCAGCTACCAAAAGGAAGGAAGGAAGGGAGGGAGGGAGGGACGGAGGGAGGGAGAGAGGGAGGGAGGGAGGGAGGGAGGAAGGAAGGAAGGAAGGAAGGAAGGAAGGAAGGAAGGAAGGAAGGAAGGAAGGAAGGGAAAGAAAGAAGGAACAAACTTGCATTCTAAGACCGCAGATTAACATATGCAGAAGCAGACATGTATTTACATATTACTCTATGGAGCATGAGTTTTCATTTAGGTCAGTTAATTGCTCTTCTAAATTAATTGTGCTGATTTCTTATTTCAAATTTTCTTGTGTCTATAAGAAGAAGTAACAATATTAGCAAAATAATCACTCAATTCCATAATGGACCTACTTTAATTCATATTTTAGAAGGAAAATCATGAGAAGTTCTTTCTGTTGAAGGAGTTGTGTCTAACACTATTGCAGGCTCTACTGCAATCTGAGTCAAGGTGTTTATTTGACCTTGAAGACGAAATTATTCATTTTGTGGCTGTAATAAGAACGCAAACATTAGTTACTTTGCTGTTGCTGTGATAAAATTCCACAGCCAAATCCAACTTAAGGAAGACAAGGTTTATTCTGGCTTATGATTCTAAATGGGGAGTCAGTCGTGGAGGGAAAGGCATGGTGGTAGGCAGGGCAGGCAGCAGGAGCAGGCAACTGCTGGTCACACTTCCCCCTCACACAGGAAGCAGAAAGTAGGACAAAGCTATAACCCTTGATGCCCACCCCCAATGATGTATTTTGTCCAGCAAGGCTCCACCTCCTAAAGGTTTCATAACCTCCCAGCAGCACAGCCACCTGGAAACCAAGTGTTCAAAACACGAGTCTATGGAGGACATTTCTCGCTCAAACCACAACAACCCTGTTATGGTGAAAAAGCACATTCACACCCGAAGAAATCTATAGAACAAAATCCATAAAGACAAAATGCATATATAACACAGTGGGGTGCACAAATAATTCATATTCTCCTCAAAACTATAATGCACTACTAATTTATTGATAGGCTCTGCTAGACAAACTAAACTGTGAAACGTCTTGGAGTAAATATTGAATAACCTACAATGACTCGGTACACACTTTCTCTCTTTGTCATCTAACACCTATCAGCCTTCAAAAATATTTGCCCTTCTGAAAGGCTGCTCTGTAAATGAGCCTTCACTTCCTACAACAGGATGAATTTCTTGTTAAGAAATTTTCTACATCTTTATTGTGTTTTATTAAGAACCAAGTGGAGATCTTTAGTTAAATTATTCAACAAATAAAACATCCACACATCTTCAGTTTTTAAAAGGTTCTTCTGATTTGAAGTTATCTTGAAAAGGCTGTGATAGGAGACATTGAAATTACTCCCTACCGATAAAATAACAGGACTCAACAGATGACTGATGAATGCTAAATAGTAAACAAGACTTCATCTTGAAAACATGCAATTGAAGTTGGGCATAGCTCCATGTGTGGCAAGGAACTACTGGCACAGCTTTCCTTTTTAGTTGAAAGGAATGGAATTTTTGCAACATTAAAAAATTGTGACAATGTCATTGATGGGTTTGTCTTATTAAAATGGAAAATCTGAGTGGAAAGAAGACACTATCTTTAACTGAGTCTGAGCTAAAATGCTTATACACATTTCAAAACAAATATATGGAATATAAAATATTTCTCCATTTTAGCATTTTTTACCAAGTTTAATGACTACATTAGCACTTTAGGAAAAGTAATTTCTCAATTAGAATATTATGGTCTGGCAAAGAGTGAATAAATTATCATCAACTTCGAATTCATTAACCATGTAATTTTGAATAACACAACAGAAAATACATAAAGAAATGTTCGAACAATCAAAATAAACAAGGCCAGCAAGATGGTGTCCTAGTTGGCATTACTGTCAACTTGGCACAGCCATGAGTCACCTGAGAAGAGAGTCTCAGTTGAGGGGTTGTCCATATCCATTTGCCCCATGGGAAGTTGACTTGGTTGTTAATTGATGTAGGAGGGCCCAGTCCACTGGTGGGGGGACACCATTGCCTGGCAGGTGGCCCTGTGCCGCATACAGAGGATAACTGAGCATGACACCATGAGTGAGCCAGCATGCAGCATGCCCCTGGTTTCTGCTGTACTTCCTTGGCTATGAGTGAGTGCCCTCGTACGGAAAGGTGCTGTGTGGAATAGCAATCAGGCCTGCCTTCAATTTTGTGCTTGAGTTCCTGCCTTGATTTCCCTCAGTGATGAACTGTAAAGTGACCTCAAAGTGTAAGCTAAATAAATCCTCTCCTCCCCCAAGCTGCTTTCGGTCAGAGTGTTTTATTGCATCAACAGAAAAGAAACCAGAACAGATGGCTCAGCAGTTAAAGGTGTTCACAGCCACAATGGATGACCTGAGTGCCATCCCCAGGGCCATGTGGTAGAATGAGAAAACTAGCTTCCAGCTGTCCTCTGACTTCCATGTGAACCAGCACAAGAAGCACACACACACACACACACACACACACACACACACACACACACACATGACTATAAAGAAATGTTAATAAATAAAACGTTTCAAAAACATGTAGAGAAATAAATAGTCCTTAGAAGTATAATATTGTCATGAGGAGCTAAAATAGCTAAGAATCTAGTTGTAATATGAGAATATGCAACAAGGGTAATTATCAAAGTGCACCTGAATCTTCTCAGTATGCCACCTTCACATTTCTTCTAGAGACCGGGAAAGCCACTTCCCTGAATGAGTGTTCTTGCTGTGTCTGGAGTGACATCCCTAAGGAAGCATCACATCTCACGCTGGTGTGGAATCCTGTGTTGATTCTGCTTGGAATTTTGTTCCAGTCACTTGATGTGACACTACTATCGTCAGGTCTTATAGAACCATTTATACTTTATTTTGTCATTTTATATTTCTCAAGAGTTCTTCCTCTATTTTTTTTTCACACTCAGCTCTCCAAGGTTGGCAAGTTCTTCCTTTATTTATATGTCTTTCCATATGACTATGTGTGATAGGTGTGTGGAGGGAGGGCATATGCGTGTGTGTGTGTGTGTGTGTGTGTGTGTGTGTGTGTGTGTGTGTGCATAGAGAGGCCAGAGACTGACATCAGGAATCATCCTCCTTTGCTCTTCCACCTTACTCACTGAGATGGTGTCTCTCAACCAAACCCGGAGCTCACACATAGGGCTATTCTTCCTAGCCGTGTGCTCTGGAGATGCCCTGTCCCCACCTCCCAAGGCTGGAGTTATAGATCATCTGCTACATCTGCTCAGCACTGAATGGTTTCTGGGGATCTAGAACTCTGGTCCTCATGCTTGCACAGCAAGAATTTTAACCATGAAGCCCATGGTTTAACCCAGCCCATTTCTTTTGTTTCTGATCCCCTCTTCCACCCTCTCTACCTCTCTACATGTTTCAACCCAATACGCTGCCTATGAGTCATTTAATATATGTGCCATTGGACTTGTATGGAGAAATGCATGATGCTATTTTACATACTATAGATCTGACTTGGTTTATTAATTTCCCTGCTCATTACTACTTTAGATGTATTAGTATTGATATCTGGGCATATGGCTCACAAAATTCTCTTGCAAAATAATCTATAATTAGTATTCATCATGCTTTACAAGTCTAGTCCCTTAACAATGAGCATCTGTAGGCTGCCAACTCCATGGTTGTACCAGGAATGTTGCCATGAGCTGCTTCAAACACAGCCTTCCAGTGCCCTGTGTGAGTGTCTCTAAATGGAGCTGCTAAATTGTAGACCGTCTTCTACTCTTGTATGTGTGTATGTATGCATGTGCACATGCATGTTCTTGTGTGAGCATGTGAATGTGGAAACCAGAGGTGGATGTTGGGTGCCTTCTTCAATCGTTTTCCACCTTACTATTCTCTTTTTCTTCTTTTCATGTGTATGTCTATCACGTGAGTGTGCTTGTGTTCATGTTCACATGTGTGTGGGTGCACATATGTGTACATGCATATGGAAGCCCCAGGTTGATGTCAGGATTTTTCCTTGTTCGCTCTTCCACCTTATTTTGAAGTAGGGTATCTCGGTCAAACCCAGAACTTCACCAATCCTGGTAGTCTCCCTAGACAGCTTGCCTTGGGACTCCCTGTCTCACCTTCTGAGGTTGGGATTACAAGTGTGCTACCACACCTCCCTGATCCCAGGATTAGGTTCTGGGGATCCCACTCTAGTCTTCTTGCTTATGTGGTCAATGTTCTGTCCCCTGAGCCACCTCTCCCAGCCCTCCTTCATTTTTGACCGAGGATCTGTCACTGAACCTGTAGCTCAAGTGAGCCATCCCCCTAGGCTACTATCTTCTATTTTGTATGGTCGCGTTGCACGCCACAACTGCCGCATCGTCATTTCACTGTGTCATCAGCTGTGTGTGGGAGGGTCTGTCACTTCCCCACTCTTCCATGGTGAATTTGGAATGATGTTCCTTCTTGATTTTTAGCAATCTGATGAACGTAAAATGTAATTGTGTTTTTATTTTGATTTGCATTTCTTTGATTACTAATGTGGTTGAGCATCTGCCTGTGTGTGTGTTACCATTCCAGACTTCTCCCAGCAGTGATTCATGACTCCCAGCCTGTACCTCCTTGTGCTGGGGCTTTCACATCTTCTTGTTAATTCTCTGGCATTCCTTGTATTTTCTAGGTGTAATTCTGTGATGTTTTTAGAGAATGCAGGTGTCTCTTTCCAGCCTCTTAGCTGTCCGTTAACAGTATCTCTGTTGCCTTTTGTCAAATGGAAATCCTTATTATTGATATGGTCATATATATAAACTTTTTGCTGTAGTATATCTGTTCTAAAGATGTTTCCAGTGTCATTGAAATTACCCCCATCTCCTCTAAGTTCTGCTTGTCACATACAGGCTTTATTTAGCTTCTGTGTAGTTCATCTTCATTTATAGTCTGAGAATTGATCCAAATAACATATACACATTGTGTAAGCACAATTCACTCACTCACCTGTGCTTCCTGATCTGTGATATCACACTTTCTCGTAATGAAGTTTCTGTGTGTGTACAAGCCTATTGTTAGAGTTTCCGTTAGTCTCAGTGATGTAACTGTCTTTCCCTGCACTAATACTATTGTATTTTTTTATCCTAATACTTAACAGCATGACCAAGATTTGCTTTTCTCTATGAAAATCAACCTAACTAGTTGGGAACTTACTCTTCCGTGAAGCATTAGACTTGTATTGGGTTACTCAAAAATCTCTCCTGGGAACATGGAGGAGGAAAGAGGCAGAAAGGATGTAAGAGCCAGAGGACCAGAAGACATGCTGGAAAAAGAGAGAGAGAGAGAATCTCATACATGAGATGCCCATTACATTCATGAACTCATTGCAACCATGGTTGCCTGCACACCACATGCACAAGATGGGCCCATCAGCATTTCTTCATGGAAGGAGTAGGGGCTCATGAGCTCTCACCCCTCCCAGAGGGACTATTAGCTATTAATTGCTGCTGTAGGAGCGGTGGTGAGTTTCATTGGTTGAGTAGCCACTGAAATATAGCCCATGCTCCAATAAATACAGTCACTGGAAGCCATGCTTAGGCAAACAACCATAATTAACTTCCGTGAGTCACACAAGTCTAGAAAGGAAAAGAAAAAATGAAGGGGAACTTCTTGTGAAAAAGGAAAAGTTCTTCAGAAGAGGAAGAGGAGATGAGAGAGGATAGAAGGAATAGAAGTAACTAAAATTCACCCTATATGTATAAGACATTGTCAAAGAATAGTTTTGTTTTGTTTTTTTAAGAAATTGCTTATGGAATTTTTACTGCAATTGCATTGAATTTATACACGAATTCTGGGAAATGATATCTTTATGTTAGGTCATTCCATCCCAAATCCAATATAAATCTCCATTTATTCAGGCCTTGCTATCATCCTCTGACTCCTCTCTGCCAAGAGAATTATGGATGCGTAGACAAGCTGTTTGCATTCTCCCTTAAGAATGTTATTTGGTTAATACTGTTTTGTGAGGGTCAGGTTTGCTGGGGTGAAGAGGAGACACTGATATTTTTCAGATTTGTTTTTTGATTTTTAATTATTTGAATTATTTGTACATGTGTGGGGCCTCTGGTACCTGTGGAGGACTGAAGAGGGTATTAGATTTCCTGGATCTGGAGCTACAGATGGTTGGGAGACAACCAGTATGAGTTCTAGATACTGAACTAGGGTCTTCTTCAAGAGCTATATGCACTCTTAACCACTGAGCATCTCTCCAGCCCTCACACTATTTTTAATAGCCCTTGGATTTGGCCACCATTCAGAACCATCCTCTCTATTCTCTCTGTAGAAGCTCTTGAGTTAATCAATGTAGACAAGTGTATGTTTGTGGGTATGTGTGTGTTCGTGTGTTTGTATGTACATACTATGTGTTTGTGTATATAAATACATTATGGTGATATTGTGTTCCCCAACATATTGTACATCCTAATAAACTTATCTGGGGTCAGAGAACAGAACAGCCACTAGATATAGAGGCCAGAAAATGGTGGCACACACACCTTAATCTTAGCATTCCAAAGGCAGAGATCCATCTGAATCTCTGTGAGTTCAAAGCCACACTGGAAACAGCCAGGCATGGTGGCACATGCCTTTAATCCTAGGAAGTGAGGGCAGGAAGCAGAAAGGTATATAAGGCGTGAAAACCAGGAACTAGGGTTGGTTAATCTTTTAGCAGCAGTTCAGCTGAGATCCATTCAGATGAGGACACAGAGGCTTCCAGTTTGAGGAAATGAAATCAGCTGAGGAATTGACAAGGTGAGGTTAGCTGTGGCCTGTTCTGTCTCTCTGATCTTTCAGTGTTCACCCCAATATGTGGCTCCAGGTTTGTTTTAATTAATAAGACCTTTTATGATTTGTGTTACTATATATATATATATATATATATATATATATATATATATGCGAGAGGACAACTTCACAAGTGAGTTCTCTGCTTCCACCATGTGGATATCAGGGATTAATCTCAGATCATCAGGCTTGGCAGCAAATGCCCTCACTCACCGAACCATCTTGAAAGCCCCATTGTTATTTTTAAACCATTAAATCGGTCTTTTCTTTTTTGATCTCTTACCTTTTATCTTTTCATCTTTTACTTATTTATCTGGGAATATTCATACAGTTGTTACCCATAGTGATAACATTCTTAGCTTTTCTCTAGCTGATCTTAAAACCTAGTAAAGTTCTTTGTCACATAAAATATTAATGTGCAGACATTACTACCTTAAAGAAATGGCTTTCTAGTCTGTTTTCTCTCTTTTACCACAAAGAGCTGATCAAATGCTCTTTTATTTCACAACCCATTATATAGCCATACGTCCCTTCTCTAGCCCGTTAACACCATGAGAATACTGTTAGCTTCCCCTAAAGTTAAAGCATTCTTAACAATCCTAAAGTCAACCTTGGGTATCTTTTAAAATGATATTGAATTCAGTTAGTTAATTTCCCATTGCACTCATATCATTTATACATTTTTACTTATGTTAATTTATTTATATGTGTATGTGTGTGTTCATGTGTTTGTATATGTGTGGACACTCAGGTGGCCAGAGGACAACTTTTAAGAGTTGGTTCTCTTTTGCCACCATGTGGGTCTTGACAATCAAACTCAGGTCATCAAGATTGGTAACAAGAACCTTTATCTGCTAAACCATCTTACTGGCCCTCATATATAAGTGTTCCTCAACATACTAAAGACAGAGGTAAATACAAAATTCAAATAAATATGTATGGCATAGAGGCTGACCAGACAGAGGCAGGAGAAAGAAGCAGGAAGACAAAATTAGTCTCCTTCCTTCTGTTTCTTCTGTTGCATGTGCTCAATTCCACCATGATACTGCATCCAGGGAATGGTTCCCAAAGGACCTAAGAAGAGACTGTTGAAAAGATAATAGAACTGTCACTTGCTCTGGAATAACTGAATGATTCTAAGTATACACTACTTCACTCTCCAGGAGATTTTTAAACATTCTCAGTCTACAAGCATGTTTGACTTCATGTTGTGACTTTTGTGAGCAGTCTGATCATTAATAGATGCTGAGCTATTTCCATGCCTAAGGATTTTACTAGCTGGAGGATTGTGGAATAGGGATATGCAGCAGAAAACAGGATACAGACAAATGAAGAGACTGAGCTAAGTTGGTAAAATGGTTCCCATGCAAGCATGAGGGCCTGAGTTTGATCCCCAAAGACCACATAAAAAAGATGTGGTGCTGTGTGCTTATGATTTCAGTACTGAGGCAGAGGCAGATAGGTTCCCAGGGCTCACTGCCCAGCCAGTCTAGCCTACTTGGTAAAGTTACAGCACAGTGAGGGATCATGTCTCAAACAAATAAGTTAAAAAATATATATATACCCAAGGAATAACATCTGAGGTTGACCTCTAGCCTCCATGTGCATGCACACATATGTATCCATACACAAAAGAACATGCAACACAAAAGAGTCAGAAGATATGTCTGTAAGAAACCCTTCACACCCTGCCTCGCTGTCTTCCTCCCCAATAAGAGGTTTGGAATGATCCATCTGCCTTTGCAAAGAAAAGCATTTTTCGTCAGTTGCTAGGAAACAAAAAGTCAACAAATAGATATTGAAGGACTAGTGTGTGAGGACACCAGTACAGATGTGATAGCTGTGCTATAAAAAAAAAAGTCAACAATGAACAATGAGGTGGGAATCAACAGTATTGGGGCTGCAGGTGGTTTTTGAATCAGAAGAAGTCAGCTCAGTCCTGAACCCACCCTCATTCTTTTTGTCCAAGCTTTCTGTGACATCCTGGGGTCACAGTAAGATTAGTATGAAAGGAGAACTCCAAACAAGAGGCAATTAATGGTTTAATCAATCTGCTTGTATTTATTAAGCCCCTGCTAAGTGCTCATCATGGTGACTGGAAAGATGATGGCATGAGTTTCTAAATCTCCACTCTTAAGAAATGAACAGGAGAGAGAGAGCTTCCATGAACAGCTAATTATAGTAATGAGGTAGGTAACAAGGAACAGTAACGCTATAAAGGCCAGCAGCACGGAGTAAGTCAGCAATGCTTCCCATAGGAAAAGGCACATAAGCTAATGCCTAGGAGGAAAACCAGTTAGCTAAATGGGGACTGCTAAAAAAAATCTGAATCACAGAAGAAATACTGAGCAAGTGAACAAATCTGGAGTCACCACAACACTGACTTCAAGATCTACTACAGGTCTACAGAGCCAGCAAAAAATCTCAGCAGGTAAAGGCACTTGCTGCCAAGTTCAATGACCTGAGTGAGTTCTGTCCCCAGAATCCTGCAAGACATCCTCTGACCTCTACGTGTATTCTGTGGTATATGTGTGTCCTCCTTTACAAACATAAAGAAATGTAATTTTTTAATTAAAAAATATTTATCCTATTCATTCCCCAGTTCTTCTTTAGGGGAGGGAGACTTAATTATCTTTATTTGGGGCTTAAGATACATATATAAAAAGGGGAAGGGATGGGGTGAAATATAATTACACTGTGCTCACACAAAGACTTTAAATTCCAGTCAGAGTTAGGACTGATAAAGGGTCAACTGATACTTAAAGCAAATCACTGCAAGAAGCCTGAATAACGCATAAATGAGTTGAATCTCATTATTAAACTCAAAAAATTGTATGAAAACTTTTTCAACAAAATTGGCATCTACAGTTGTCAAATATATTGCTACATGTCAACAAGAAAGGCTAAGGAAAGGGTTCTCTCCATGCCTGTGAGATGGAGAAAGCAGCTCTGGTGCAGCTCAAATACATTGTATTAAATCCTTAAGGAATTAATCAAACTATATAAAATTTAAAAATTAAAATTAAAGACTTTCTTTAAAATCTACTACAAAGTCATAGTAATCAAGACAATAATCATTCGTGATGATGCACATCTTTAAACCCTGTCCTTGAAGGCTAAGGCAGGAGGATGGTGAGTTTGAGGCCAATGTGGATGGCATAGTGACCTTGAGGCTAGTTTGGACTGTATAGTAAGAAATCCTCTTGTCTCATTCTTCTCCACAAGATAACACATTACTGGCATTCAAATGTTCATATGGACTAATAGAAGAAAATACAGAGCCCAGAGGTAAATTCATGTGTTGATGATGGGCATCTTGTCTCTGTAACAAGATGCCGAGAACAGAAGATGGTGGACTGACAGCCTCTGCAGTGAATTCTGCTGGGGAAACTGGATTTCTTCAGGGGTCTTTACCCAACACCAAATGTAACTCAGCTCAAAATAAGATAAAATATTTAAACATGAGTCCTGAAACTAGAAAAATAGCATACCCTAAAAAGCTTGCTAGCATTGCTCTGAGCAGTGACTTTTTTTACATATTTATCCCTAAAGTATAAGCAACAGAAGAAGAGAACCACATCAAACTGAGAAGCTGCTGCACAACAAAAGAAACAAGCAACAGAGTGAACGACCTACGGAATAAGAAGAATATTTGCAGACAGACAGGTGATAAGGGGCTGATACTCAAGGTACGTAAGGACCTCATACAACACAACAGCGAGAAAGCAATTTGATTGAAAACAAAAATGATGAAAGACCCGGATAGACACTTCTCAAAAAAAGACACACACACACACACACACACACACACATCCAACTGTTGTGATTTGAATGTAAAATTTTCCCCATAGAGTCATGTGCTAGTCCCAGCTAATACTGCTGTTTGGAAAGGTTGTGGAAGCCTTGTTGGAGGAAGTGAGTCACTGGGGGTGGGGCTTGCAGGTTTATAGGCAGAATCACTTCCTGTTCTCTCTCTGCTCCTACTCCTGGCTGTGGTTACACTGCGGTCAGATGGCTCCTGCTCCTGACACCATGTGACCAGATGACAACTCCTGCTCCTGACACCATGTCTTCCCAGCCTGCTGCTTTGTCTTCTCTACCATGGTGGACTGAATTCTGAGGCCATAAGGCAAAATAAACACTGTCTCCCTTAAGTTACTTTGGTCAGGGTATTTTATCACAACAACCAGAAAAGAAACTGAAACAAACAAGCATATGAAAAGATGTCCAATGTCACACTAATCATCAGAGAAATGGAAAATAAAACAACAATGTAATATAGCCTTATGCATTAGAATGGCCATGATCAAGAAGAGCATTAAGTTTTGCAAAGGCTGTGTTGAAGAGAGAACCTTTGACACTGTTCATATGAATGTAAATGAGTGCAGCCATTATGAAAAAACAGCATAGATTTTGCTTCAAAAGTTAAAGTTGGAACTAACACATGAACCAAGGTCTCCATCTATCTGAGAAAAATTAAATTAGTGGGTCAAAGAGACAGTTCACACCCAGATCCATGGCAGCATTCTCCATGATAGCCAGGATGTGAGCCCTACTTATGTGTCCATCTGTGAATGAAGGAAATATTTTTATACCTGCATTAGAATGCTCCATGTATTCTAATAAAAAGAAAATAGAAAACCCTGTCATTAGCCACATGGAGGAACCTGGAAGATATTTCCTTAAGTAAAATAAGCCAGGCACAGAAAGTAAATATCAGAGGATCTCACTTAAATGTGAAATCTTAAAAAGTTGACTTCATAAAAACTTAGGGTGAACAGTGGTTACAGTGGCTGGGGAGAGACAAGGAGGAAGATGCTAGTCACAGTATATAAATTTCCAATAAAACTGAGTAGATACTTTCCACACAACTACTGTATATCATAACTACAGCAAATATTGATGTATTGTCAATATATTGTGAATGCATGAAGTATTTTTTTTTTGTTTTGTTTTTCGAGACAGGGTTTCTCTGTGTAGCTTTGCGCCATTCCTGGATCTCGCTCTGTAGACCAGGCTGGCCTCGAACTCACAAAAATCCGCCTGCCTCTGCCTCCCGAGTGCTGGGATTAAAGGTGTGCGCCACTACTGCCCGGCATGCATGAAGTATTGCATACTTAAAATCTTCTGAGAGTAGACACGAAGTGTCCCTACCACAAGTGAATAAATATGTACAGTGATAGATATGTTAGCCACCTTTATTCAAGCACTTCACTTCTCAAAACATTGTGTTGTGTATCAAAAATCATAGCAGAGTCTGTGGCTGTAGCTCAGTGGGTAGAGAGCATGCCTAGCACGTGCAAAGCCTTAGGTTCAATCTAAAGCACACATAAATCCAATGTGGAAATACATAATTACAATCTCAGCACTGGGAAGGCTGAGGCAGGAGGAGAGGAGGTTCAAGACCATCCTTAAGTAGCAGCAAGTCTACATAGTTGAGGACAGCCTGGGCTATATGAGACCCTATCTCAAAAAAATAAATGTAATTTTTAAAGATATATTTTATTAGTTTTAATTATGTGTGCATGTACATGAGTGTAGGTACCTGTGAAGACCAGAGAGGGTCTTGTATAGCCTAGAATTGGAGTTATGGATGGGTGTGAGCCACCTGATGTGGGTGCTGGAAATTAAAGTTGGATCTTCTGCAAGAGCAGTATGTGTTCTTAACCACTAAGCCATCTCCCCCCCCCATAAAATGTAAATTGTGGTTTATTAAATCTGGAGGATGTGTGTGTGTTTGCACATGTGTGCAAGTATAATAGTAAAAAGACAAGAACCAGGCAGAAGAAAAAATATAGTTAAAAAACATAAACAGTAAAATCTGAGACAACCACAGATACAGCAGAGAAATATCATTCTTTATAAGACTCAGGAATTAAGAATGGTTTGTACCACACACTTCAGACATTGGTCTTCTGCTGAACAGGAGTCCTTGAGGAATATTAAGCAGAAGACTGACGTTAGCAGAAAGAAACTGCCTGCAGAGCAGCTTCTTATGAAGACAAAGACCCTGAAAATCCCTACCGATTCTTTCTAATTGCAAAATTTCTATCCACTGAGAACCACCCATCCATACCACTCAGCGGTTCTTTTTAAATGGCTGCAAATTAAGAGGGGGAGATGCCTTAGTCACCTGCCTCACATGTATGAGGACCTGAGTTTGGAAAGACAGGACTCACATGAGAAACCGGGCACAGTGGCAGGTCCTTGCAATCCCAGTGATGGTAAGATAGAAGATAAGCACAGGCAGATCCAAAGAAGCTCACTTACCAGTTAGCCAGGTGTATATGGCAAAGTTCTGGACCAACCCTGACTCAAACAAAACAACAATAAAATGGATAAGGCGTTTGAGAAAGGATGCCCAAGGATGTTCTCTGACCTCCATATTTGCCTCTGACCTCCATCTGTGCTCCAGAAATGCACACTCTCAAGCACACACACACACACACACACACACACACACACGTCTCCGAAGTGCTCATCCTCTTTATAGGACAGCAGGGATGGAGCAATGCACTGAAGACCAGGGAGAAAGCCTGGCCACTTCTGCAACTTTCCATCTCCTAGAGAGCTTCCCAGCCATGTTCCCCTTACTACAATGAACTGATTCTCCTTTCTGTGACTTTGAAACTCTGATGAAACAAAAGGGGTAACAGATGGGTCCCCTGACTTCAAGGGTCTGAATAAACAGCTGTTGTTAATTTTGTCTAGGGCCTAGAATTGTCTGTGACATTAGAGAAACCACAGGACCCAAAGGAGACTGGGGATGAAGAGGAGGTTAGACTGGCTTTGAGAAGACATGAGAGGGCAGTGGTACCCCAGTCCAGAAGAGGGAGGGGCAAGGAGGACAGAGATGGCAGAAGCCCAAATGATTGAAAGGTCCAGGTGGACCTAGAAGGGAATAGAGGAAAGGATAAAACTCAGGGTCTGATATCCAGGTGGGAAGGTTCACGTCCTCTGAGTGAATTCAGCCAAGCCCCTGCAGGCCAACCTGTCGAGGATGCTGGGGACCAAGCATATGTCCTATAGAGGAGCATCAAGTACTCTTAACCTCTGAGTCATCTCTCTTAACGTGTGGTTACCGAATCCAAATTTTCTGCTACCAGGAATTGAATCTAGGACCCCATGCAATTTGGTCAGGTATACTCCGCTGAGCTACAGGCAGCCAAATTAAGCTTCTTAAAATAATGCATAAGGGAAATGTTACGAATTTAACAGCAACAAAAAAAATAGCAACATCATGAATTACACTTGCGCAAAATAAAAGCAAGAGATTTTCTCACGTAAACCCTTCAAATTTAGAGCAAAAGTTAAAGAAATAAAATAATAAAGAGCAAAGGCTTGGTTCAGGCTCTAGTCCCAACATGCAAAGAGCTTGTCATCCACAGGCACAGACGATGAAGGTCCTGCAGCAGAAGTCTGCAGAAGTGCAACCCTCCTCAGTCAGCCAGAACAGGGCACCCTCACATGCCATTTAGCTACTTAGCTTTTCTCTCATCACCATTTCTGCAGTTCACCCTGCCACTGGGTCACATTGGGATTGTTTCTCTTCTTTCTGGTCCACCAGCTGCCATCTTCCCTCCTTCTACAGAACCCCTTCAGAATGAGGAGTGACATCAGTACTTTCTCACCCTTGGCTCTCTTTCCATATCTCTGTCTCCATCTGTCTCTGTCACTGTGTCTTGCTATATTTCTTTTGTGTGTGCATGAGAGTGTGTGTGCATGTTCATGTGAGTGTATGTACATGCCCATGTGGGTGCACATTCATATGTGTCTGAATGCCTATCAACCTTGGTGCTGTTCCTCAAAAAGCATCTGTTTTGATTTTTTAGAGACAGGGTCTCTCACGGGGCTAGAACTCACTGGATAGGCCAGGGATCCACCTACCTCTCCTCCCCATCACTGGGATTGCAAGTGTGCACCACAATGCCTGAGTTTTTCTTGGATTCTAGGGATCTGATCTCAAGTCCTAATGCTTGAGCAGCCAGCACATTACCCACTGAGCAATCTCTTCAGGCTCCTTTGTATTTCTAATTCAGCATCTGAAATCTCACTTTGTCTTTCCTAAAACACCTTCACCAGCTCTCCTAAGAGCTATGAAACTGGGACCAAGACCCAAAGGACTCTCTTTGTTCTCTCCCATGACAATAAGTGTATTTTTGTTATGCAAATTAGGCTTTTCTTGAGTTGCAGGCAAAGGATTATACATGCAGACACACACACATTCACAAATACACATATATACTCACATGTAATATAAATACATACATTGACATGTCACACACATATATATACATACATATTAACAGACATGCACACATTGATATACTCACACACATTTACACACATTCAAATATATACATACATATACACATGCATATACAATCATACATACACATACATATGATCACATACACATACACTCACACATACATACCACACTCATGTATGGAGAATCTCACACACACCTACAACATACATTCACACACACACACACACACACACATACACACACACACACATACACACACACACACACACACACACACACACATACACACACACACTTATGCCCTATTTATTCATTCAGCTCTTTAAAGAAAAATCTTTTTTTAATTAATTAAATTTTTCATTTATTTTTCTTTAAAGAAAATTTAAGGGCAAGAACTTACAACTATATCCGTAGCCTTAAGCACCCAGCACCTGTCTATGACATCCTTAACCAACGTCTGTCCAAGTGCTTAATAAATGTATTAAATAAATGTAATAAAGACGAGGCAGGTGGGCATCCCTGACACAGCAGGATAACTGAAGCAGCACTGTAATGATGATTACAGGAGGCGAAAACTACAATCCTATGCACTGCTGTTTTACCTTCCTTGCAGTGGCTAAGTTATAAACTACTAGAGCCTGGCCTAGTGGGGCCGTACACTGGGGAGAATTCTGTCCCCCCAGACAATGGCTCTGTTGCTGCCACTAACGGTAGTTCTAACTAAATCTCTGTCATTCCAATCAAACTCAAGATTCCAAGGCTAGAGTGAAAACCTGCCAGCTCAGAGAATTAGAAGAGCAAGTGGCTAACTTTCTCTCTTTGCTGGCACCCCCAGAAGTCACTCCCTTCCACACCACCCCAACTAAAAATAAAAAACCCATGCTCAGCTCCTCCCTGCTACTTCCTGTCAACCCGCTGCTAACCCCGCCTCTCTGAGCCCAGGTTAATTTTATTTAATTAACACAAATACAACACATCTTTACATCCTTAACAAAGCCAGCAGAAACAAATGTAACACGCCTTCACGTAGTTAAAGTAATATTCTGCAGCATAAACAAATGTAACACATCTTTGCCCAGCTAAAAATAATATTCCACAACAATGTACCCCAAGTTGCAAATCACTTTGAGCATGTGCCATCACGCAACTTGCATTTTTGAAGAACCGTCTAACATAGCCCTCTTCCTTGTATGTGATATATGACCCTCAAACACACAAAAAAAAATCAGCTCATTCAAAACTATTCGCCCAACTGCAGTGCACTCAGAGACTAAGACAGATGCTGCCAGCATCCGCTACCATTTGTCCATGCTGGGCCAATGTTCTGAGTGAGGAAGGAACTAGGATTTGGAAGTTTAGACATTCCAGAAGCCACTGCATGCATAGCCTCCCTGGGGTAACTGTGGTTTCTTGCATAAGCAGGAATGAACACTTTCACATGTACAAAAAAGTGTTCACTCTGGCCTCAGCCATTCCCATCTTGGGAAAATTCTACAGACATATTGTAGAGGTTCTCTTATGATCCATTCCCTGAAGGAGTGAGTTCTTTGAACAATTTGAGAGCATGGTGCAAACTGGAAGCAGGCTGATGGATGGGGATGTAAGCATGAAACTTTAATGAGCGTTCTCCCTTCTCACCTAAAAGGAAACGGTAAATATTTCATGCCCTATTCAGCAGGGCTTCAAGCGTTTGGTACCATTAGTTCCGTTCCTCATCTCCTCCAAACAGCCAACATGGATCTGTGCTGTTTTATGATAACCCAATTTAGCCCAGATTCTCCACTTTACACACAGATACTGAATCATCACAAGAAGACTCCATTGCATCCCAATCTTTGGCCTGATAATGTTTCCAAATGCTAATACAGCAAAGCTTCAAATTAAGTGTAACAGTCGGACAATTAAAAAGTCACTTTTCGTGAAACAGATTGCAAAGTAATTGATTGTACATTGATTGCTCTTGGGAATCTGTTTTCTGTACACCGTTAGGGAATGGGTCATGAAAGAACCTCTATAATATGTCTGTAGAGTTCCCCTACAGTGGGCATAGCTGACTCACTGTGGACATTTGTCATACATGAGAAACAGTTCATTCCTGCTTGTATAAGAAACCTCAAATACTTCAAGGGAGATAGACACGTAGTGGTTGCTTGAAGTGCTGGACTTCAAAATCAGAGGGCTGCTTTGGAGTTAGAGACTCCTTTAGGCCCAGGTTGTAGCTGGTACAACTGAGGAAGAAGAGGACTTATCAGGGGGTTAAAACAAGAAAACCGTCGG
This sequence comes from Peromyscus attwateri, assembly GCA_902168425.1. NCBI lineage: Eukaryota > Metazoa > Chordata > Mammalia > Rodentia > Cricetidae > Peromyscus > Peromyscus attwateri. The sequence continues at coordinate 14,748 of CABHPP010140050.1, read as the reverse complement.
GAACTTACAGTGTATCCCACGGGGGAACACATGCTAGGTGTTTATCTATTTGACTATGTTGGGCATGTGGCTTGGGGAAAAAAAAAAAGCCAGCAAGGTGGAAATGCAAAAAACTGAATCGGGTCCCTTAAGAATCCCCTTCTTCTTAGCAAGAGCTGAGAGAGCAGTGAGAAGGAACTCTGCTTCAGCCAGCCAGCTGGAGGTGAGGCAGATTCCATCCTCACACCTTACACACCAAAGCCTTGAACTGGGAAAAGGAATGCCCTGTGTGCCCTGTGTCACCCATAAGTGGACTGCAGAGAATCTGAAGAGCCTGGAAGTTAGCAGCGTGATTACAGGTGTCTGGCTCTATGGGCCTGGAGAATTATCGACCCTCTACCCTCTCTAAGTCTCACACATCTGGTTTAACAGTGTTACCAATCTAACCAATTTTCCAAGGTTATCCAAGGGGCAGCAGTAACGTGGCTCAGTTGATACAGTGTTTGCTTAGAATGCATGAGGTCCTAGGTCCAATTCCAGCACCTCATAAACCACAATTGGTGATGCTAGAAGTTCACATGTCCCAGGGCATCATTTGCTACATTAGTTTGAGGCTAGCCTGGTTTACATGAGATTAATTAATTAATTAACTAATTAAACCACCTCTTAAAAGCACTCAGTATATTTGACACTTAGTGTTATTTTTAAATTACTTATAGTTTTAACCCTGCCTCATTTATCCTCCTCATTTAAAAAGACATAAATCACTTTATTGTATTTATCATATTCTATGTATACAATGTTTGTGAGAATGTATAGGGAACACCATTCAGTTAGACAGAAAAAGAAAATATTTGTGAGATCTATTTTACAGAAGATTAACTATACCTAATAACTCGGTTCTCTGAAACAGCTGCAAGCACTCTTCACTGCTACACCATCTATCCAGTCCCCTAAGTCTTTCTCTGATGATGAAGCATATGACGCATCCAGTTAAAGGACTTTAGACATGGAGGAAGTGAACAAGATGGACACGAAAAAGGCTACCAGAAGCTAGTGAGTGCTCTGCCTTTAGCTAATACTGGCCCAGCTCTACCTCTGGAAAACGCCCCAGTTACCATTCAGGATCAGTGATAACCTCACATTTATCACTTAGACCATGATACAGTATTACAGGCAGAAGTGGAGGCTGTGTTCTACCTGCATCGCAGCCTTGAAGCTGCTCTTTTGAGGAAAAATGCAACATTAAACTGTACTAATCTCACTTGATCATTTATGCTGCAGCTGAAACAAAACTCCTCTGGCCAGCTGGGGAATCCAGCTATATGTGCTTCCTCCGACCTGGGCCCTTTGGGTGAACCAAAGTGTAAGAGGTCTCCGTCTAGTTCTAACTTACAGCACTCATTATCCAGCAAACCAATGGTGGCCTCCCAGGCAAGCTGACCCTGAAGCCCTCCTGATTTCAACTTGACAAGAAACATTGAATTAATTAAATCCAAGAATCTTTATGCTTGAGACTATGGTTGACTTTCTCAGTGAGAATCACACGGACATAGCTGAAAAACCTTTAACATTCAGGTAGGTCAGTGTGAAGAACTCTGCTGCTCAGACTTTTTCCTCTGTGTATGTGTGTGCAGGTGTGTGTGTGTATTATGTATATATGCACAGGTATATTCGGATGCATATGTGTGCAAGTGCACATGTGTGCACAGACCAGAAGTTAATTTTGACTGTCTTCTTCAAATGCTTTTTTCACCTAATGTTTTAGAACATGGTCTCTCACTGAACCTGTAGCTCACCAATTTGGCTACACTGGCTGTCCAGCCCCAGGGATAATCCTATCTCTACCTCCCAGTGCTTTGCCTTGCTTTTTTCATAAGTACCCAGAGTTCTAAACTTGGGTCCTCATGCTATGCACAAGCACTTTCCTGACTGAGCCATCTCACAGCCCATTACTTGCTTTCGAATCTTTTCAAATAGTAGGGAAGATGAAGATCACTGGCTCACAGAGGTTCAAGATGCAAAGGCTCCTCTGGTGATGTGTTGTGTAAGCAAAGGGCCATGGCTAAGTGGCTGCTGGATCAGGCCACTAAAGAAAGAGACTAAATACCTGGGTCTCCTGCCCTTCCATTTTGCTGTATCCCACATTCAGCATTCTAGAAGGCACAGGAAACAGACAAAGTGAGAGATTAGGCTGAGCCTTGTGTGGTTTTATTCCACAGATTTGGAAACTATTTTCCTATGTCTTAGGAAAACTATGTCCTATTTGTCCTAATAGGCAATCTTGGAACCAGAGGCATAAAGAGGTAAAGGATGTGAAGCCCAGTGACCCAGGTGTGTTCAATCTTTTGACAGTGAATTGCTACTGTCAGGGCTGGAAAACTGTCTCAGCAGTTAAGAGGGCATATTGTTCTTGCAGAGGACCTGAGTTCAGTGGTTTCATGGACCTCTGTCAGGTAGCTTACAACCACTTATAAGGCCTGATCATCTAGTGCCACTCACCTCCATGGGCCCCTGAACTCATGTGCACTTACCTATACACACAAACACATCAATTCAATAATAAATCTTTTTTGTTGTTGTTTTTTCAAGACAGGGTTTCTCAGTGTAGTTTTTGGTGCCTGTCCTGGCTGGATCTAGCTCTGTAGACCAGGCTGGCCTCGAACTCACAGAGATCCACCTGGCTCTGCCTCCTAAGTGCTGGGATTAAAGGCGTGCACCACCACCACCACCACCACCACCACCACCACCACCACCCCACTAAAGAATAAATCTTATATTCTGCTAAACTCACAGACTGACGCCTGGCCCAATCATCATCACAGAGGCTTCCTCTGACAGCTGATGGGAGCAGATGCAGAACCCCACACCCAAACATTAGGTTGAACACAAGCTTGGAGAACCCTGAGGAAGAGGGGTAGGAAGGAATGTAGGAGTCAGAGGGGTTGAGGACACCAGGAGAACACAGCCCATAGAATCAACTAAGAATCATAGGGGCTCACAGAGACTGAAACAGTAATTACAGAGCCTGCATGGGTCTGTGCTAGGTCCTTTGCATACATGCTGTGGTTGTTTAGATTGGGGTGTTTGTGGAACTCCTAACAGTGGGAGTGCGGGGTGTCTCTGACTCTTTTGCTTTCTCATGGGACCCTTTTCCTCCTACTGGGTTGCCTCATACAACCATGATATGAGGATATGTGCCTAGTCTTATTGTGTCTTGTTATGCTGTATTTGGTTGATGTTATTGGGAGGCCTGCTCTGTTCTGAAGGGAGATGAAGGAGAAGCAGATCTAGGGGGGAGAGCAGGTGGGGAGACTGGAAGGAGTGGAGGGAGGGGATGCTATGGTCAGAACTAAAAATGCTTTTAAAAAAGAAATCTTAAAAATAAAGAAATATTTTTGTTATATACAAAGTTCAGACAAGAGACCATGCAATCAATTTGAAAAAAAAAAAAAAGCTCATGCTGTTTTAAAATATGTTTACCATTTTGTATTGGGCCACATTTTTAACTGTCACAGGCTTTGAAAATAGCAGCCCCTTTTCATTTCACAGCCTAGAAGCTGGGTAACAGGTTGGAAAGGAAGCAAGAGGCTGAAGGTAACTGTTCCAAGTTAGTGCCTTCAAACCAGGCAGAGGGATTAGAAAGAGAGTGACAAAAGCTGCATCCCCCAATGTCTCTGCAAGGCTACCAGACAGCTCAGTGCATCAGAAGGACTCCTGTTCCTAGAAATTGTTACTTTTTATATAACTTTGGGGAGGGACCTTGTGAATCTTGTATACCTACAGGAACTTTCTGAGACTTGTGAGTTGTTGACTTCCTGTGCCTTCTAAGTTTTATTTACTTCCTGAGTCTCAATGAACCTCCCTCCAGGAAAGAATGTTTTAATGCCAAGGAAATTGCTACACAACAATCCCTTATATCAGCACCAACATCACAATTCTTGACAAAACCAAAGTTGTAGGTGTATGAGGGTCTGTGGACCCTGTGTCCACTCAGTGATCTTACTATCTTGGCCTCCTGGAAGTTTCACTTTAGGAGATGTACTTTTAAAGTGAAGATCAGATTTAAACAGATGATGGCAGGCCAAGAAAACATACTCTCTTCTGGGCCTAATTGCAATTAGCACATAAACTCAGCCTCAAATTATGATGTATTTAGCACTGGAAATTAAGTTCATTAATTATTGTGCAGCCACCTCTGAAATCTTGCAGCTAGCCCATCCTCTGAATAAAATATTTTCAAATTAATGGCATACTTATTCCTGCTTATTAACAATTTAATAGCTATGTGTTAAGCATTTGGAATTAAGTGGAAAAAGAATGGCAGGCGAGTGGAAGAAAATCAAACCAGCAGCACCCTCAGCTGGAAAGGGAGAGGAGTGAGCCTGGGTGAAAGAATTCTCTGTCTTCAGGAGAGTTCACGCAGGGGAGAGCTGAGCCGGTGCTTCACGCGGTGCACACGGTTCATTTTTCTCTTAACGCTTTAAATCAGCCGTGTATTTGTCAGTTCGTATTCTCATTCACTGGCAACCTTTCTTCCAATGATGTGCGTCTAGTGTGCCAGGAACTTTGCCAGACTCTGCAGATGGAAGGTAGATCAGGACGGTGTTGTCCACAGAACACCTCAGTCCAGTTGGATAATAAACACAAAGCTGTAAAGTAGATCTACCTTGTGATTCCAGCCAAGCGTAGGAAATTGGGAAATTGTAAGTGCTTAAGGGCAGGACTGGGGGGACAAGACTGAGAGAAACAAGCCAGACATCCGGAAGGAGGTGATGACTAGTCAGAATCAGGAAGAGAGACACCTTGTGTTCTCCCTCTCATTCATACCTCTGCTATTGCTTCTAGCTGGGACTTCACTGCCTTCCCACTATTCCACAGGCACAAGTGCAAACACACCGCAGAAACCACCCCTCAGATCTACTAAGGTATAATTTATTAATGAAAATTGCCTTCACTTTTTGAGGCAGGATCTCATGTAACCCAGGCTGCCCTCAAACTTACTGTGTAGCTAAGTGCAAAAGTTAATCTTGGCTGTCAACTTCATGGGATTCAGAATCACCATGGAAACACATCTCTGGACATGTCTGTGAGAAAGTCTCTAGATGGGGTTCATTGAAGTGAGATGACCACTCTGAGTACAGGTGACATCATCCTGAAACTAATTCCCGAACTAAATAAAAAGGAGAAGGTGAGCTGAGCACCATCCTTCATTTCTCTGCTTCCTGACTGTGAATGCCGTGGGACCAGCTGCCTCACCCTCCTGCAGCAATGCCCTTCAAACTGTGAACCAAAATAAAACCTTCCTTAAGTTACTTCTTACCAGGATTTGGCAACAGAATAAGGAAAATAATGAATACAATAGCCTGAAGAGTTAAGAAAGAAAATCAAGGCAGGGCTATAGAGATGACTCATTGGTTAAGAGCACTGACTGCTTCTCAGGAGGACCCAGTTCAATTCCAAGCACCCACTGGCAGCTCACAATCATCTGTAACTCCAGTTCTAGGACATCAGATACCCTCTTCTGGCCTCTGTGAGCTCCAGGCACACTAATGGTGTACAGACATATGTGTAGGCAAAACACCCATAGTCATAAAATAAAAATAAATAAGTAAATAAATGAATAAATATCTAAACAGAAAGCAAGCCAAGGAGAAGAAATTTCATTACAGAAATTTAAAGTGAATTAAGAGCCACAGTGCGTATGAATGATACTAAAAACATACCAAGGAAAGTATTCAAAGAGATAGAAATGGGGGAAGATAAAAACAAAAATGCAGACTTGGTATATCCTGAAAGATCATAGAATAAAACAGAACAAAACAATCATAAAGGATTCATGATAATCACATACACTTGAAATAAAATGACACAGTCCTAGCATGGAAGGAGAGGAGAGCACACTGAGCTATGGGTGATTGATAGCTGCATGAGATGGTGAGTCTGCATTCTTTAAGGTTGTGGCCCCTAGCGGGTCCAGCACGCTCTCCAATAGACGGCCGTACAACTGTGAGTATATTGGCAGTACTCCTGGGACTCGATGAGTTTTTTAAAAGTAAGGAGACAAAGTTGGGTGGGTCTGGAATGGGGAGTGGATCTTGGAGGATGTGGGAAAGGGGGATAAAAATGTTTAAATTATAAGCATGTAATTCTCAAAGAAATAAAATATATTTAAATATGAAAAAATAAAAAAGTTAAGACTTTTCATCACTAGATGGTAGAATTTTGTGATTCATTTTCTCCTTTTTCATACTTGATATTCCTTCTACAGTAAGGATTCCCTGTAGTTATAAAACTCAGTGAGACCTTTTCCTTGAAGGCGCAGCGAGCTCATCCACGGTGCTCTGAAGACTCTCGAGAGCCGAGCACACCATTGTGAGATGAAAGCCCTGTCTGTGACACTGCCTCCTTTGTGCACTTCTGAGCTCACTTTCTTGACTCAGCCTTGGGGACTTCTTTGAAATCACACAAAGTTTAAAATGTTATTGTCAAGGTCAGCTTTTCCTCCAAAACTGAAGCACCTGGTGGCTCTTGACTGTCACCCATGACGAGGAGATCTCACCAAAATGTCTGCAACCTTTAGGCTGCTTTAGCATTTAGTGAGCACACTTCTTATTCCTGTTTCCTTTGTCTAAAACCAGAGTTCAAAGACAACGTTACAAATTTCTTTTCCCTTACTCAGGGTGCCTTACATAAATTAATGGAGGATGGATGGTTCTCCAAATCTTTCTTTTCTGTGCGTGTTTATGTGTATGTGATGTGTGATCATATTTTTGTGTATATGCATGCATGTATGGGCACATGGGCACATGTGCACAAGTGTGCATATACATGTGAAGGTCAGAGGAAAACCTTGGATGTCCATCTTCAAACGCCATCCAACTTGGTTTTGTTGGCTTGTTTTTGTGACAGAGTCTCTTGTGGGCTTGGAGCTCACTGAGTAAGCTTGGCTGCCTAGGCAAGTGAGCCCCGAGATCCTCCTGTCTCCACCTCATGGCTGCGAGATCACATGGCTGCACAGCTTTTTGACATGCCTTCTGGGATCGAACTTGGGTCCTCATGCTTGAGCAACAAACATTTTACTGACTGAGCCATCATCCCAGCCCTCTCCAAACCTGCTGAAACAGACGCGAAGTCAGTCTGGACCCAAGGACCGGGATCCAGTCAGTCACAAGCATCTCTGCTTCGGATTTGGACCTAGACACTAAGCAAAGGACAGAATGGTTCTTTCTCCTTCAGGATAAAATTGTCTTGCCTTATTGTGATATAAGAGAAGTCAGCAGCCATGTTTTCTTCCAGTCTGAAATTGAGCAATAACACAGGACAAAGAATAGTCTGTGATCTCAGTCTGTGCCTTTGTGAACTACAATAAGCCAAAAATCTGTATCGGCAGAGCAAACTTGTCCTGTGGAATGTTTGATGGAACACAGCAAAGCTGTTAGGTGAGATCATTAAGTTTCACCCTCACGGAAGTCCCATCTCTATCATCCTTCTGAAAAGGAGTTTGGGGGTAATCTGATATCTTTTCTTTTCAATTTCAGATAGGTGAGAGTTGGTGGGCTTCATTTGTCAGGAAGCGTGTTCAACTTCTGTCCAAAGAAGAAAGCAATTCATTGTTTCCAGAGATAACCCCACATGAAATTCATCCAGTTGTCCAAGGTAGGGGTGAATGTTCTTTTCCACGCTGAAGAGCAGGAATGAAGATGAGATACGGTGATGCTCATGCTCAAAATAAATTAAATAGACCTAAGGCTGCAGAGCTGGCTTGGTGGGTGACAGCACTCACTGCACAGCATAAGGGCCAGCACCCACATAAGCCAGGTGTGGCCACATGCACCTGTGACCACAGAGCAAAGGGGGACAAGGAGACCACTGGGGCTTGCTTGCTGCCAGCCTGGCTCCAGGGTCAATGAGAAACCAACCCTGAATCAAGAGAACACGGAGAAGAGTGGGTCCTCTTCCACATACACATACATGGGCATGTGAACTTACATACACACAAGTATACACAATACATACACACAAATAAGAAAAAAACTTAAAAATCTATCAATCAGTGTCAATTCTTCAACACCTGACCCCAAACAAAGGATAGCAAAATACAATGAAGTGATTAAAAAATAATCGTAGTATTGCTTCCTTCTGTGCACCTCTCTCTACTCAAAATAGACAAGGAGATTAATATGTGCCATATACATGTCCTGGAAAATAAATTAATTTCCCAAAGCGAGAAAAGCAGAGCTTCCATAATTGCAGCAGTTGCTGAGGAAATGTCTTATGTGCTCATAGCACATAGCTTGCAGTTCTGGTGGACTCCATGCCCCACACCAGAAGGAATAATGAGATCACTCCTGTGTGCATAAATGAATAGCTATAACCTTAGTTCTAATAATTCTTTTTTTATACATGTCTGCCTTGTATAAATCACATAGTTACCTTCTTTTACATTTCAATTTGAGTCTTCTACATCTCCCCCTCCCCAAATCTGGAACCCCTTCAGATCCTCAGAAATATAAAAATGAGGTCTTTGTTCCTATGACATCTTACATTGTCTGAAGAAAGAATTCCCCATCAGTTCGGTCTGCCATAAGGATATTCTTTAGGGCAGGCAGCTGAAGCATGAGGCCTGTTCTCTCCTGGATCTGGAGAGTGGAATTTAAAGCAGAATGCCTGAGATGGCTGGATCCTGGTGGTGAAAAGTCTTCATGACAGCCGCTTTCTGTCTGAGTCTTTACTCACTGCAAGGAAGAGGGAGAAAGAGCAAGGGGAGAAATGAAGGAGAGGGAAAGAGAGAGAGGAGGGAGAAAGGAGAGAGACATTGAAAGAGGGAGGGAGGGGAAGGGGAAGGTGTCTCAGTCACTGTTCTGTTGCTGTGAAGAGACACCATGACCACAGCAACTCTCAGAAAAGAAAACATTTCATTGGGGCTGGCTTACAGTTCAGGGGTTTAGCCCACTGTCATCATGGCAGGAAACAGGGCAGCATGCAGGCAGACATGGTGCTGGAGAAGGAGCTGAGAGTTCTACATCCGGATCTGCAGGCAGCAGAAGGAGAGACACTGGGCCTGGCTTGAGCATTTGAAACTCCAAAGCCCACCCCCAGTGACACACTTCCTCCAACAAGGCCACACCTACCCCAACAAGGCTAAACCTCCTAATGCCACTCCCTAAGCATTCAAATATATGAGCCTATGGGAGCCCTTCTTACTCAAACTACCACAGGAGAGAAGAGGAAAACGGGGAGGAGGGGAGGGGAGTAGAGAGGGAGAGAGCAGAGAAGAAGAGAAGAGAGGCAGAACAAGGTGAGGCAAGGGAAGGGAAGGAGATGGGGAGTCATTCTTGTTTCTTCTAGTAAGGTCATTCCATTGGCTCACAGTTCACTTTTCAGACCTGAATGAATTCTAATTACATTTCTATCAGCATTTTCTTTAAACATTGTCATGTTGGAAGTTAGGGTTTTAACATCCCATACCAAACAGGAAATTTAGAATCAGAAATTCTATTTAGGCTTATATTTTAGTAAATAATTATTCCTGGTACAAAACAGAAGAGTCCCACATGAAAGTCTCACTTCAAAATGAGTCTTCACTGGGAACTTTAGATGGTCATATATACTTGTGAAAATACGAGATGTGTTTTTGCTTATTCAGCCATTACTACCTTTAATAAAACAGGACTTACCAATCATTATGCAATCTGTAAGGGGCTGGGGAGACAGCTCATTGGTTAAGAGCACTTACTGCTCTTGCAAGGAACCAGAGTTCATTTCCCAGCACCCACACTGTGTGGTTCACAACCACCTGTAACTCCATACCCAGGTAATCTGGCGCCCTCTTCTGGCCTCTTTGGGCACCAACACATGCACAGACAGACATACACATACTTTAAAATACAATAAATCCTTTTTAAGGCCATTATACAACATCCAAAGACACTTGTTATTCACTTATTCCCCAAGTATATTTTCAACCCCTATCCCATTGAAGACTGTACTTAATACTGAAAGAATACAAAGAAGAATAAGACACAGTCTAGGAATGTATAGTGTAGAGATCTATAAAAATGGTTATGGTGTAACAGAATTAATTCATCCACAAACAAAATTTGAGTGTGCACTATTTGTTGGACATCATGCCAAGTTCTGTGACAATGTTGAAAAAAGTGTGTGACATATCATTTTTTCCACGTGAGGGGATGCACATGAGTGTGTATGCATGCACACATGTGTATGTGCATGTGTGTGTGTGTGTGTGTGTGTGTGTGTGTGTGTGTGTGTGTAGGACAGAGGTAACTTTGGTTGTCTACTTTGATGACTCTCCACCTTATATATTGAGGTAGTACTTCTCACTTGAACCCAGATCTCACCAATTTGGCTGGTCTAGCTGGCCAGATTGGTCAAGGGATACTCTATCTATCTACTTTCTGTGCACTGGGATCACAGCATGGCCACCACCCCTACCAGGCATTTGTGTGAATACTGAGGACCTACACTCTGATCCTCACACTTGTGCAGCACATGCTGGACTTGCTGAGCCATCCTCTCAGCCCCATGTGTGCCCTATAGTTCTTAAACTCAGAGAGCTGACTGACAAGTCTAGGAATAGAAGAAAGAAAAAAAAAACACAGTTAGACAAAGTTTGAGGAAAGGTGAGATCTTGTGGAGGAACAGAGAAGCCCTCACTAGGGGATTTAAAATAATAAAATTAAGCTCATTTCTTTTTAATTTTTTTTTTTCGAGACAGGGTTTCTCTGTGTAGCTTTGTGCCTTTCCTGGGACTCACATGGTAGCCCAGGCTGGCCTCGAACTCACAGGGATCCACCTGGCTCTGCCTCCCGAGTGCTGGGATTAAAGGCGTGCGCCACCACCGCCCAGCTTCTTTTTAATTTTTAATTAAAATATAATTATATCATTCCCCCCTTTCCTCTTCTCGCCCCCCCCATGTACCACTCCCCAAATCCATGACCTCTTTTTCTTTGTTATGGTTACATACACACACACACACACACACACACACACACACACACACACACACGTACAAATAAAACATATATAATACAATTGTATGTTTTTATTATATGTACATACATATATACATATATATATAAAATCTGCTCAATCTATTTCATTTTACTTGTACACATATAATATTTCAGGGCTGGTCACTTGGTATTGGATAATTAATTAGATGGCTCATCCCTGGGGAAGAATATCTCTCCCATCCTCATCATTCCTTAATTGCCTATGGTTCTTTGTCTATGGATTAAGCCCAGGGGTATTTCCCCCTTCCATGTTAGCATGTCTGTTGGTATTGTATTTCTTCAGGTTTTGTTTAGGCAGCCATGCTGTTGAGGTATCATAGGTGAAGCTTCCCTGTCGTTTCTTGGAGAAACAATCTCAGAGCACATTTCCTGGTACTCTGGTTCTTTACAGTCTTTCTGTCCTGTCTTCTGCAATTTGGCCTGAGCCTCATGATCAGGGGTTGTGCTGTAGATGTATCAATTGGATTTGGGCACCAATTTTAAAGATTTCTTAATCAGTTTTTTTTAATAATACTAGGGGTCTCAGGAGATGGCTTAGTCAGTAAAATGCTTGCCATACTTGCATGAGGACATGAATTAGGAATCTCAGCTCCAAGATAAAAAGCCAGTGTGGTGGTGGTCATCTGTACCCCCAGTGCTGAGGTGGATGGAGACAGAAGGGCCCTGTGGGCTTAGTGGCCAGCCAGTCTGGCTAAACTAACTAGTCCCAGGCCAATGAAGTACCTATCTTTAAAAACAAGTAAATAAATAAGGTGGAGAGGGGTTGGAGAGCACTGACTGCTTTTCCAGAGAACCCAGGTTCGATTTCCAGCACTCACATGGTAGCTCACAACCATCTGCAACTCCAGTCCCAGATTACCTGATGCCCTCTCCTGGCACTGAATGCACATGATACACAGACATACATCAAGCAAAACACCCATACACATAAAATAAAAATGAATGAAAAAAATTATGTAGCAAGCAATTGAATACACCCAACATCGACCTCTGACCTATAAGTGCACACATATGCACAGGTTTACCTGCACATACATGTGCATATACACATGTGTACATACATACAAATGTACACATACACAATAACACTAGGCCTTGACCATATAAGTGCAAGACAAACTTCAGGACAGGTTGGCTACTTCTTCTTCACACATGCAAACATAAGCCAAGATTCAGTCTTCAGCAGATGTCTCTATCTTTGTTGGCTACATTTTCCTACGTGCACTGGCCTGCTTCCTACAGCAGTCTCTAAGCTGCTTGGGTCCAATCCTCTGAAATATTTATCAAAGTATTTCCATAAGCATAGATCCTCCTAGGGGATTTTCAATATCAGGAGATTTGATCAAATTATCAATTATAACCAGAATTTGTAAGTCTGTGTTTGGCAGAGTGTCAAACCACATATCTACTGTACTAAAACAACCACATGCCCAGGAAGATATTACTTTATGCTCTGATGGATCTCCAAGCAGAAATGAAATTCACTCAGCCTTCTATCAGAGTTGAAAGTGGATATGGAAGAAAGCAGAAAAATTGTAAAGTTTCTTTTCCAGGACTGCTGAAATGTTTCAATGGATAAAGCACTTGCTGAGAAAATGCAAAAACTGGAGTTCAGATCCCCAGAAACCCATGTAAGCAGCAGGTGGGAGCAGTTGGTTGCCTGTAATTCCAGCCTCCAAGGTACAGAGCAAGCTGACTGTTGAGATCAGCTGTATCAACGAGCTCTGGGACTGATTGAATCAGCCTGCCTCAATGAATAAGGTGAAAGAGTAATTGATGATGATTCCATCAACCTTGGGCCTCTGCATGCATGCACACACATGTGCCTACATGTATGTAGAATCATGCATATATGCATATGCAACACATACACCAAAAAAATGGTTGTGGGGAGGTTTCCCATAGGACAAATGTCTCAGTGACAATAAAATCTATAGGCAGTGTTTGGGGATCCCAAATAAAAGGGGGAAATTAAGTATAAAATTCTCATGATAAACCCAGAGACCATCAGTGAAGTCCAATATAATGCAAATAAAACGTAAGAACCCTGAGCAGAAGCCAACATGAGCTTCTGTGGAGGAAACCATCTAGGTCTTCATGATTCCCAGGAGTCAAAGTAAAGCTCGATATTCTCAACCATCACAAAGCAGACAAGAAAGCAAAACATTTTGAGGAGCACATGGCAGGCATGACTGTGAACATACGTATCTAAGGACTTTTGGATTTATTATATTCATGTGTGGGCCTACATGTCCGGTGCATTGCAATGTCTGCAGTGCGTGTGTGTGCAGCACAGTGCGTGTTAGGTATGTGCGATGTCTATGTGTACAGTGCATGTTAGGTATGTGCAAGTCTATGTCTGCAGTGTATGTGCAGTGAGTGTGTGCAGTGCCCGTGGAGGCTAACAGAAGCACTGGAGCCCCTGCAAATGCAGTTACAGGCCATTGTGAGCTGCCACGTGTGTGCTGGGAACCCAGGTCCTCAGCAAGAGCAAGCAGAGCTCTTAACCACTGAGTCATCTCTCTAGCTCACTCTAAGGAGTTGGAATTCTGGAAAGATTATAGATCCAATCAATACAACAGCTAGAGAAATAAAGAACTATAACCGGGCTGGAGAGTTGATTCGGTGGTTAAGAGCACTTGTGACTCTTGCAGAGGCGCAGTTTAAAGCACCAACATGGGGGCTCACAATTCTCTATAGTTCCAGTTCCACGAGACCCGATCAACGCCCTCCTCCAGCCTCTGTAGGCACTGCATTCAAACACATAAAACAAAAATAAACAAATCTTTTTAAATACTATAACCATGTAAAAGAACAGTAAGTATGAAAGAATGCATTGAAATAGCTGTGTACTTCCGTAATTACTTTCTAGAAGCCAAAGTGGTTGCTTGGAAAAGAATCAAAGTTTGGTTTAAAACTCAGATGATATATCATTAAAAGTAAGGTAAAAGAATTAGTAAAGAACACAGAAAATTGAGATACAAATAAGAATGTGAGATTAGCATACATGGAAAACAGAATGAGAGGCCTACGGTGGTTTGAATGAAAATGGCTGTCATAGGCTCGTATTTGAATACTTGGTCCTCAGTTGGTGGAACTGTTTGGGAAGGAATAAGAGGTGTGGCCTTGTTGGAGGAGGTGTGTCACTGGAGATACGTTTTGAGGTTGCAAAAGTTCAATCCATTCCAAGTTAGCACTCTGTGTCTTGTGGTTGTATGTCAAGATGTGACCTCTCACTCCTGCCCCAGCATCATGTCTGCCTACTGACATGCAGGCATTAATGATTATTAATGATCATTAATTCACCCTCTGAAACCATAAGCCCCCAATAAACTCTTTCTTCTACAGTTTACCTTGGTCATGGTGTCTCATCACAGCAATAGACAAGTAACTAAGACAGGGCATATCAATCAAATCATCCAGTTCCCCAAAGGAGAGACTAGAAACTGGGTTTGAGACAGAATTAGAGAATAATGGATTATAACACTAAACTTAAGTTCTCTAGGTGGGAAGGTGGGGGAGGGTGGCAGGGGGTGGGGAGTTCAGTAAAGATGCTTATGTTGTAAACAGAAGGCATTCAGTCACCAAAACCCATGTTAAAAAAAAGTCCAGGTGTGGTGGTGTGCTTGTAACCCCACTGCTGGGGAGGCAGGCCTGGGTTGATCACTGGAGTTTGCTGGGCAGCAAGTCTCAACTAGAGCAGTGAGCTCCAGGTTCTGTGAGAGCCTAC
>CABHPP010140049.1:0-19472 GCA_902168425.1 Peromyscus attwateri | reverse complement strand
TTTTTTTTTTTTTTTTTTTTTTTTTTTTTTTTAGAGGCACCATTTTCTACTTGGGGAAGGGGGCAAGGGGTTAATTGCTGATGAAAGCTGTTCACAGACTATTTTGTACTTAGCATCTATCTCTACCAGATCCACTACATTAGATAAAAATGGTTCATGTCACACGAAATAAACAAATGAAATCAAGCTTCCTAAAACACAAAGGAAGCGAGGAACACATTTCAACCCACATCTCCTCCGCGTCTTCACAGCCCCTGAGCAAAACTCCGTGTGCCTTTTAGGAAACGTCGGAAGCTCCTCCCGCTGCCCGTGTCACTGGAATCAGCACATGGCCCAAGTGAAAAGGACAAACATCAGTTTATTAATTTAGATCATGTTAGGGACCGTGTTAGCGGGGTCCATCCCACCTCCCTGATGACAGACTAGAATACAAGATGGTGAGATCCTATCACTTTCCAAACACGCTAATAGCCTTTTGCCTACTGCCCAGAACAATACAGAATGGAGTACATCCCCGCTCACCCTCTGCTGTCAGCCCTGAATGGGAGAGGCACAGTCTTCTCCCTTCACTAAGGCTGGGAAGTGGCACTTTCATGCCAACCTCTGACATTTCCACAATCAAGGGGTATGCAGATTCTTGCCGTGTCGACTGGAAAAAAAGATGCAGGTTCTGAGTGAAATCAGAAGTCTCGTGTTTACTGTGAGAGGAAATTGGAGGTTTTCACCATAAATCTTTACCTTCTGGGTGGGGGAAAACCCTAGCGCAGGGGTTTAAAATGACTGCCCTGCAATTTGCACCCAAACTTTTTTTGTTTTTACACAAAACAATTCAAATCGAAAATGAAAATCGTGCTCTTTCCTGCTGATGCGTCTCTTCAGGATTGCCTTCTTGTTTCATAGTGAACGGTGAAAAGAAAGGGCAATGGCCATCAAGTGCTCAAGGCATGTCAGGGGCCTGTGAGGTACCCCCATTCCACTCAAGGCACACAGCATCTCCTACACAAGAAATGTCACCCCCCAAAAAAAATCAAAACTATTCAAATTATACTGTTAGGGACTTGACCACTCGGCTACATGTCCAGCATGCATCAAATCTTAAATATAAAGTGAGTGAACTTTGGCAGACCTTGCTCGATTCAAAGCAAGAAGGCCCCTTGCCTCCCTCCCTTTTCCTGGAGACTTACTCGAATGCATGTGCTTTAAACTAATTTATATGTTTATCTATTGAGCTGAGTCTATTTTTGCATGTTTGGCAGAAGGGCCTATAGTATTAGAACTTTGCAATGCAGATGAGATTTGCTATCATATAGGCAAGGCAAACAACTGGACCTCATTAAAATTTAATTTCCACAGAAAACTGCTGAAAGGCCCACTTTGAATAAAGTTATCTATCTCTTGTGTTGCCTCTGAACCTGCAGAACAGTTCCAGGTAAGCATGAGGTCTGTCTGCCCACTCGGCTGCCTAAAAAGCACAGTTCCAGGGTGAATGGAGGCAAAATCAGACACTGGTTGACCCCCAGAATGTAAGGGTATTTTTTCCTCCGGGGAAATAAAAGCATAGAGAGTGAATAGCAGCACAACTAGACAACGGACACTCTACCATATCCAGACTTAGGCGGTGCAAAACTGGCTACGTCTGATTTTCACTTACGCGTCGAGTATCGTCAGTAAGATGTAAAATACATTCCATAAATTTTAATGCACACACACATCTGACCACTCATTAATTTATTTCTGTTGATTTTACTTTTTAGAAAAAGGCATCCATTAGCCTAGTCATCTGAAATGGTATTTTCTGAGTTTTTCTGCAGAAAGATTAATAGTTCAACAGCTGTTTGCCATCATGTGGAATTAAATGAAATGTGTCAATATAGAAGACAAGAAAATAAGGGGTTAGAACTGAGGCCTGAGCTGGTATCATTACGTGTTTAGGAGAACCAGAAATCAACAACTCTGCTGAAAAAGATGCAACTTGCTTTTTCCCAAAAGCATAAAACTTTAATTTCTAAAACTGTGTACTTTTACTGATCAAGTCAATCGACTATTTACCTGTCTGACCATGGGTAGCACAAACATTAGAGCTCAAATTAAATCACTAGGTAAAGCTTTTAAGTTCACACACACACACACACACACACACACACACACACACACACACACAGCCCAGCATAAAAGAAATACATTCCCCTTCAGCCTTCTTGTTTTAAAAGGCTGCCACCACACAGATGCCATGTTGTTTTCTTTTTCTCTCTTCTGAAAAACTTTCCTAGTGATTTTGTGTGTTAAAAGCGAGCCAGGCATATGATAAACAGAAATGGCTTTCCTTCCTGGCATTCTCTTTCCCAGTAAAGATCCTACGAACTAGAATTTTCCAAGGCCTCTTCACCACAGCACGTGTTATTTACCTGGAGCTACAAGGTGACCACAGAGGCTGTGCTGAACCCCCACACGTCACCTGCCACCTGCAGCCTTGGAAACCCAACTTCTCAAGGGCTTCCTCTTTTTCGACCGCCCCCGCCCTCCCTCCTCCCTTAGACGTTCACTGGGCAGTGCCCTGTAGCTGTGACCCTGCATCCAGGCTGCACTCTTGAATTTTGTCCCTCACTGGATCTGTGAGGTATGTAACGCCAACTGCCAACTGGCATGAGCTCCTTGGAACTGAAGCACAAGTTAGCGGGTGAGATCCCGCTTCACAGAGCTGGAAAGTCACAGCATACCTTCTATTTTTCACATTCAAAGTAGTTCCCCCTTTTCCTTTCACAGCGGCTACAATCAACGATTACCACCACGATTCCTGCATTCTCTTTCACAATATGCAGTTACCACAAACTGATCCTGAAGGGTAACCAACAGTCTATCTCAAGACTCCATCCAGCACAGGCTGGTGGAAAAGCCACTGTGTGCCAGTCTTGCCAGGGACATGGGGTGAGCCAAGCCATCCCAGGTCCATGACAAAGGGGCAGCTTAGCAGGTGCAAGGGACAAGGAAGACTCAGCCCGTGCTTCCCTGAAGTATAGAACATGGCTCAAACTTCCACACTCCCACATCTTCTTACTGAACAGCACAGACTTCACTTGAGAAAATAGGTCCAAAGGGGCCAGTTTCCAAGGGAGTACTGCCTCTTTAAGTAGTCAGTCTTAACTCATTTTGGCTTTCCTGTCTTATTTTCCAGTGACTTCTTAGAAAACAGAAGGCTATCGGCACATGTTTGACTGATTGAACACAAGGGTCATTTTGTTTTCTACACTTAAGAAAATCCACTTAGAAATCACCCCCAGAGCTTGTGATCTCTAGAACTTCAGCTACTGAATCAGATTTAACAAAAAGTCAAAGGAGGGAAGGCAGAAAGACAACGAAAACGGGGGTGGCAGGCAGAGAGAGAGGCAGAGCAGAGAATGAAAAGGGAAAGGAGGAAGGAAGGACTTCTGTACAGTCCAGGCATCCTGCAGCCAGGGGTGGTCGGAGACACACCCATGGCAGTTGGCTAATAAACGCTACACTTCCTTTACTGGTCTCTATCAAAGAAATGACCTGCCATACACCACCACTACATCATTGTCCAAACCCCGTCCTGTCCCTGGGAGGGACATTTTACTGCCCTTTCTCTCTGGGACACATCACAGAGTCTAACTTTGGGGCTCTGTTCTGGTAGGTAAAACTCAAACACTCCACACACAGTGCAACCATGCACTACAGGCAACCCAAAGGGTTGCCCGAGAAATCACTCCAGGCTGGCATTCCCCCAGGAGAACTGCAGCAGGGGCCTGTCTCATTTGGAAAACTCATTCTCTTCTTACCTTCCACTCAAGTAAAACCCTGGTCACGGTCATGTGAAAATATTTTATAGGTATCCTTTAACAACCTGTACACGTTGAAAACCAAAAACAATATTTGCTGTTTTGCCTTTGAAGCGCTAACAAAGCCTTTGTTTTAGATTTGCCTTCAGTGTGCAATAAGAGTTAATAATCAAATCCATCCCAACCCCCACAAATGTTAAACAAAAAGATAAAAGAAATGCAAATAGCTATTGTCATGGAAAGTTAAAGTACCTGTCTGTATTTTTACGTGAAAACTATTATCTCTATCAATCAAAATTTAAGAATACAATAGTGCTAATCACAGAAGGTGCTCTGACGGCTTTACTTCTTTCCCCTTGTTTAAAAAAAAAAGTATTTTTCCTCTTAAAAAAATGAGTATAAAAGTCATATACTTACAATTAGCTAGAATATTTGTAATTTTATCATTAAAAACCTTCAGCAGCCCCACTGTTAATAAATGCTTCTAAGTCTCTAGACTGATTGGTACCCAAGAAGACCCAAGCCCTCGCATATTTTAATAGGGTTGATGGAATTTTATTTCAATTCTCCCAGTTTCCAACCTGCGGGGGAACAGCACACTCTCCTGTTGGAAGGAGTTACTCAGACTGTGGCAACAGTCAAGCAGGAGCAAACGCGCCTTCTTTGAGATCCAATTCCTGCACCCAGCAATAGCTTCACACAGGACATGAACCTTGGATGGTTCGCCTCATCTGTTTTGACAACTTGAATTGAAATGGTAAACATTCTGCTCTGAAAAGAAAGAGGAATATCCCCAAATTGCCCAGGGTAATCCAAGTGCAGCAACTGCTGAGTCCTTTTCTAACTCACTTAAAAATAAAAATGATTGCATTAGCTTCCTAAAGCCGGTAAAAGAACAAAAAGAGTAGCTGGACCCCAGAGAGCCAAACAAACAGCTCAAGAGTAGAATTCCTAGAACAAACACTTAAGGCAGGATGATGCCATTATGCAGACCCACGGAGCCTGCATGGATGTCCCTCTGCCAGAGAGCCAAGGGGCTGTCATTCTCCCCCAAGCAAGATCAGATTTCCTTCCCTCCCCACGGCCTCTCTGAGTGTCATGGCCAACATCTCATGTGTGCTATTAATATCAACGAGGAGACGAGTCCATTTCCACAGAAGAAAGCCCCGCGGATCCCAGCACAGAGCTTCGGGGAGGACCCTGGCCCCATATACACAATCCAGTAGCCGAGTTTCACCGCCGCCGCTTTCCTGCACTCCAGCCTCGCACACTGTGCGAAGCCTCTTAGCAGACAATGGTAGCTCTGGCTGCAGGATAGTTACAAAACAGGATTTGCTGGGACCCAGAATAGTCAAGCTGCCTTTGCCCACTCCCTTTTCTTTCTTAATTCCTTCCTGTCCCCAAGAGCCTCACACTCCCAGTTCAAAATTCAGCTGCGTTTCCTAAGAGGCACCTGTACTGGTCTATTTCAAAGCAGCCAGCCAGTGAAAACTGCCCAGGAACCAGGACAGCTTTCAGTAGGCACTGAGAAGGGCAGCAAAGTGCCCTCTCAACATTTGCGAAATGAAACAAAAGTATCACAGCTTGGCTTGGCACACACTTACCCATTCATGGTGAGGCAGCAGAGCTTTGGGGCAGGAGAGGCCAGTCTCTCCCAGGACGAAATGAAGTTCAAGAGTTTGTAAGGGAGAAACTAGAGGCAGTGAGAAGCCCAGTCCTGCAGGCTCTCAGGGTTCCCAGGCTGGCGGCAGTGTGAGGAAGGGCTGAAGGTATGTGGGCTAAACACAACAAAGCCACTGCCTTACTCTAGATTAAATATGCAGGAAGAGGCCCCTTTGCATAAACACAAACACTCAGCAAATGAACCACTGGCTCAATCAGGCGCCCGCTGTGCCTTCTACCTATCCTCCTCTGACAAGAGACACTGGCTGTTCCAGGGGACACCAAGAAACTGGGAGATCTACCTTTAAATGTAATGTTGCTATGCTAACAATCAAAATGAATTACATTCATTAGCAATTAAGAATTCACTTCTGGGGAGTGGCACTGAGGGGCAAACTTGGATGGTCAGCTACTTCCAAAACAAGCTGGCACATAAGACTTCTGTGAAGTTCTGCTGCAGGCTGTATTGCAATCTCCCGTGATCAAGGAAGGTTTTTAAGACGCTCATGGTTTAGGCTCAGTTTAAGGCTACATTATACACTCCTCAAGGCACGTTTTGTGTATATTTATAAACTACACATAAATAAGGTGTATACACACATGCATATGCATATATCACTGCATAGAGTCTCAGATATAATACTTTGCATATCTAAAGAGAATACAAATAAGCACACATACACAGAATATCACTTAACTATATCCTTTAGCTCACTAATCATTTGAGGAAAATAATGGGAGCTTTCCAAAAGTACATCCCAAATGCCTGCCTTTCAAATGTCACCAATGCATGACCGCTCATTTAAAAACATTATCCAGATATTAGGAAGGATGCTTTTAAGTGAGTGGCCTCGGCCACTTATCACTTCAATTAAACAATGTAATTATAGTCAACAATTTTCTCCAATTCTGCAGAAAAATATGTCATACCTCGATGTAATTTGTCTGTAGAACCCAGGAATTTAGCAAGAGGGAGAAACATAGGAAGGCTGGGAATTTTCTACTGCATCTTGCTCAGACTAATAAGTCAGCTTCTACTGGCCTCTGACCCTCTGCTTCTAGCAACTTGTAAGTCTTAGTAACTATTATTTTTTCCCTCTGTTTTGTTTTTCAGTTTTCAAATTACAAGTTAAATGTGAAATTTTAATTCTAAATGTTAACAATGACAGGTCATACATTTTTTTTTTTTTTTACATTTATTTATGTGGGTGTGCTTGCACATACTCGAGAGGTCAGTGAACAACCTGTAAGGTTTGGTTCTTTCCTGACTGGAGTAGAGCTCATGTCATCAAGCTTGGTGGAAGGCATCTTTACCCACTGGGCCATCTTGCCAGCCACCAATTACTTTTCAATGAATTTTTATAGTAGCATGCAATTCCAAACGACACATAAGAAAGACTATGTCTAGTTACTTGATTCTAAGCCACATAGAACTGTGGGGGATCAATTCAGTTTTACAGCATGTGTCTATATTGTATTTTGTAATAAAAAGAGTGGAACATGGGTCCTTCCCAGCCTCAGGAGAAAGCACTGCCCCAAGAGAGGGGGATCATTTCATCATTTGCTGCTCAAAAAAACCAAAAGATCCACCCTTAAAAGAATTTTTTTAAGTATTAAAAACAAAAGCCTACTTAAAACATAGACAATGACAGCTACTGGAGAAAATAAATGAAATAAGATTCCCAACATCCCAAAGAACAAAACCTGGCCTTGGAGAAACTAAAGACTCCTGCTCTGTTCACTATTTTCCTTTGAACTGACCTTCCAAAAAGCACTGGTGCCCACACACAAGAGCAGGCTACCCTTGATCAAGCAAGACACAGAACAAAAATATAATCCGTCTACCACTGTGAAGAAGCCCCGTCCACCCCAGTGTTGTTACTAACAACTATTTTGGCCGTTCGAGTGGGTCGTTGTATGTGCTAGCTCATCCACAGCACGCGGAGTGAGCTAATGGAAGTGTGGATGGCGGAATCCAGTATTAATGAGCTGTACTGTGTGAACCTGGATGACACTGAATATATTGTACAATTATAGGTAGCATCTGATTCCATAGGTATTAGATACTGTACTCTAAATTAATATTTTAATGAGGACAGTGAAATAAAGACGACAGCCCAGGTAAGAGATCCCTGCATTGTAGCTCCGCCTGAGCTTATTGCTGGAAGGCTCTCAGACACAGGAGCCAACGACACAGACAGGGATTGGGACAGAAATCCGTATGCAAGCTCTGTGGGCTGAGTGACATGTACTGCTGCACAGAGTCAAAGATGTCATCCTCACACAAGCTCCACTTGCTGTACCCTAGAGAGAGGATGAAGGGGGAGGGTGGGAGGCCAGGGCAGCTAGAGCTCCAGAAAATAAACAGGGTGTACAGTTTCAAAGGCTCCAGACACAGGCTTTTCATTGTTCAAGCCAATTATCAGCGGAAAATAATAACAACAGATGGATCTGGAGTCACTGACTTCTCATATGCACTTCTCTGGGCTGAACAGATGAAGAAACGCGAGAGCTATCTCAAAAAGGCAAAACATCTCACAGTGAAAGAACTCCACAGTCCAGATGGGGACCTTCTAAGTCTGCTGATTATCTTCTTAACGTTGTAAGATAGACTTACTGAAACATTTCAAGAAGCGACTGGATACGATGCCTACAACAGCTTCATTAATGGAAGGGGTCGCCTCGGACTTGTGACGAACAGGGGATTCAACAAGGGAGGGGGCTTCCTGTTTGCTAGTCAGGGACTGCAGGTTCCCACTCAAACCAGAAACCTGTGCACTATGGGAGAATAAATCATCACCCATCCAAGGAAAGATAAACGAAGGCTGTATAAAGTATGTTATTTATCCTGAAGCATTCTACCATGTTGGGGCAGGGGGAAAAAAGCCCTGAAGTAATTTCTTATTAAAACCTTCTGTGATAAAATGTCATTCTTTGTAAGTAATGACAACATCTTAAACACCCTTTGCCACCTGCGACTTTAAAAGATACTTTGCATTTAGTATGAAACAAATAGATTTCTATATAAATTTCATATAAAAATATAAAGAGATATAAATTTTCTAATAAATGCCAAACACACACTTGGGCAAAACTCATCAACCTGTACCAACCTACTCTCAATAGCTTGAACACTAGCAAGTCAGGTTTTCAGCAGAACCCTGTAGGTTAACTACAACCTGAGACCCTGTAGTGAGAAATGGGGAAAGTAAGTTTTTCATCAGGCAGACCTCATTCTTTATCTTTTTACTTATCCACCCCCATCCACACATCATCAATCCCACATGCATACTTTGCAGAAATCTCTCCCTGAATTGATAGAAAATATGGTTGAAGTCACCACATTAAGAAAAAAGAAAAACTGATCCTGTTACTATTTACCAACACACAATGTTTTTAAAAAAAATATTGCTATGAGCACACTGTTGACTTCACAAGTTCATAATGTAAGTTAAAAAACAAATGCATCCCCACCCCCAGTAAGGTTTTTCTTTTAAAGCACTCTGACAAAAGTAAATTCGGAGCAGAACACAAAGGCACGAAGAAGAAAATATCGCCGAGGGCAAAATTCTGCAACTGCTTTAAGAAGCAAACAAGAACACAAAAGATGTGTAATGCGGCCATCTGGCTCTCCTCATACTATATCAATGCCTCAACTTTATCCCCGCCCCCTGAGCCCGCCCACACCCATGCCACAAACCAAATGGCTTTACTTATGTTTCCTGCACAGCGAATTTACACAAGGCATCCAGGGGACTAAGGTTGATTTTTTTATATATATTCTGAATTCACCCACTTCAGTAACTTTGTTATCATTGTCACTATTCACAGTGGGACTTCTTGGAAAAACTTCAGAGTATTTCACTGCGATAAAGCCATTGTTATGTGAATCTAGAGGCTCAGTTTCAAGAAAGGCAACCTTCAAAAGCTTCACCTCTGCCATCTTGTGCTTTCTGCTAGAAGCTGACGCCAGACAGAAACATGGGGAAAAAACAACACTGAACTTGTAACAATTAGAGCCTTTCCTTTTGGGGTACAAAACTGTGGGTTGCTCCCCTCTGCTTATTGGTAGGCATGGCTACCCTAACTCCAATCACCGACCTCACTGGAATTTAGCCATATCTGACTCAGTCCATGACCATTTATGAACAACTACTATGTAGTCATGAGCTTGCTAGACTACAAAGCACTAAAACCCA
Organism: Peromyscus attwateri; assembly: GCA_902168425.1. Lineage (NCBI taxonomy): Eukaryota > Metazoa > Chordata > Mammalia > Rodentia > Cricetidae > Peromyscus > Peromyscus attwateri. The sequence continues at coordinate 9,814 of CABHPP010140049.1, read as the reverse complement.
AGATTCTCCTGTGTCAAACAAGACCTGCCTGGTCATTAAAACAGGTACTCTACAGTCTATGTTTTAAAGTTCTCACACAGGGAGGCTGAAACATTACATTTATAAGATATTTCTGTTTGCATGACAGAAAGTACGGACAGGTGAAATCACAGATGTGTTGAGGGATCCAGATGTTTCCGAAAGGTGGGAATTAAGACTTTTAATGGAACCCTCTGTTTGGATAAAATCAACACAATAAATGCCTAGTAACTAGGTTTTCAACAAGGTCATGTTTGGTTCTGCTCTGGGCATTCCTACCCACAGAGGTCTCAGGCCTGCACATCACTGGTCATCAGTAGAACACACACTGTGAAAGCAGCCCCTGCCACCGGATGAGGTATCCAACTAACTGTTTAAGTCTGTACCAGTGTCTGGGCCTCAGTTGGCAGACACAGCTCAGGGCTGCCTACCAGACCCAGGCTAGCACAGCTGGAGTCTGACAACAAGCTTTCAAGGAGCACATCTGGCTCTTAGTGGCTCCCATCTGCAGAGAAATAGATTCAGTTTGGTTTTTAGGTGAAGTACAGTGAACAGAGAAGGCAAGGGGATTCACCTTAACTGGTTGCACATTTGGTTTTGAGATAAAATGTCAGTATACAAATTCCATGAAGGACTTTCTTTTTGTATCCCAGAGGGTGAACAGCAGCTCTCCTTGGGATGGGTCCAGTGAAAAACAAAGGAACAATGCAAACCAGCTCCTGAGCTGCAGAAAGGCATCCCTGTATCTCATTCCAGCTCCAATGTGGCTCTCGTTCACTACCCACTGACTAACAACCTGGTTTACACACAGAACAGAAGTGACTGTACAGCCGAATCTTAGGAACATGTTTACACTCATGAATAAAGCCATGTGCCTTCCCTGCATGGCCGGAAGGACTCCCAAGCCTCCTTTCCCCCCAAATAGCCATCTCTAAATGGTCTTTAAACTGTGAAACTTGGCAGAAATCTACCCCAAGTGCCTACGAGTGACCTGAACATATAAAGCAGATTCTTGGTCACCAGAGAAATACCAAATGATGAGGCAACTGTTCCTGGCACTTTGTCATCCCATTTCCTTTCCCATGCCTCTCTTCCTGGTTCCCCTGACATCTGCAGATCTCAGTCCCTGTCTATACTCAACTCTGACCCAACCCTTGGTGTTTCCAAAGCTCACTACCATCTCCCATGAGAACACACTCAGAAATGCCAATGTAAACCAGAAGTATCAGGCTGGAGCACACATCTCTTGGCTCCCTAACTAGAAAGGAGCTGGCATTTTCAAGAAGCTAGGTTAACAAAGACATTAAGGAAATTGTCACCTTGGTGAGCATGCAGTTTCCCCAAATGTCCCAAGAATCTGGTCAAAGAGAAAGGACCTTTGACACAAGTCTGGCACAGCCTTCTAACATACAATTCTGTTTCTCCAGTACATACAGTGACCATCCCTACAAGAGCAGCTGAGATGGTCAGGCAGCTTGGACCTGTTAGCATAGGTCTTCAAGGAAACAAAACCATTCACGAGAGCTGTAAATGAGGCTGGTGCCAAACCCACCACCTTTTCTGCCACTGAAAGCATTATGGAGGTGGGGAGGGGCAGTCTCTCACGGGATGTCTCTAAGACATGGAACTGCACTGTGTCTGGGCTGGTGAATATGGGCTTGAGGCTACTTTAGAAAGGAATTGATTATCCCATAAAAGAGAGGCAAGGTGGCTAGGGAGACAGTTGAGTCAAGAAAGTGCTTGCCAAGCAGGCATAGAGATCTGACTTCAAATCCCCAGTACTTACATAAAAAGCAAGGCACCAAGTATGGGGTACTTCAACCCCACTGCTGGGGAGGCAGTGACATGGACAATCCCAGGGGTGCCCAGGCCAGGAAGACCAACCAAATCTGCATGTTCGGGGTGCAGAGAGAGGTGCTGCCTCATTTGGAGAGTGATTAAGGGACACGCTAGACATCAACCTCTGACCTCTACATGCAGGCATGTGTACTTGAACATGTGCATGCACGTAAACACAAACAGAACGTACACACAGAGAGGTGGATTGAGGAAAGGGATGAGCATGACAGCACATCTGTAATTCCACAGCTGGAGAGGCGGAGGTCGGAGGACCACAAGTTCACGTAAGACCTGGCTACACGGTAAGAACTGGTCTCAAAGACCAAAGAAAAGAGGACGGGGTAGGAGGGGAGGGGAGAAGGGGCAAAGCAGCTACCTCAACAACAGCCCTGCCCCGCTTCACAGTTGAGATCCAGCAGAAGAGAATGCCCTTCCACAGTGGCACAGCCACGCACAAAGCATGCGATCACCCAGGAAGAAGAGGACACACGGGAGGACACACGGCTGCATGCCCACGGGACTGAAGTTGAGGTAAAGCAAGAAATCCAATGGAGGAAAGCTGGAGAAAAACGACAGACGAGAAGAAGCGGAGGCTGGAGGACCAATGTCTGTGCTTACTAACCCCTCCTCGGGCTGCCTCAAGGAGAGCAAATACTACATAAAACCATAGTGCCCAGTATAGCTGAAACTTGCACTGTTCAGGCCTTACCAGCCCAGGTCCACATGCCCAAGAGCAAAACTCAGCTCAGCTGCTTCGGTACTATGAGACCCTGAGCAAGTTGTTTGAGTTCTCTCTCCCTCAGTGTGCCCGTCCATAAAATGGGCTATGATTACAGTCCATTGTGTGCTTTTGAGGAACAAATGCATTAACAAGAACAAAGGGACTGGCACTATTAATAAAAGATCGGCTACTGATCAGGGTTACCTTAACTTAATCTAAAACTGTCTGCGCTTCATTTCTACGGGCTGTTAATTATTTCTGGTTGCCTGGCGCACAACAGGCTGGAAAGCAAAGCCTGCATGCTTGCACACAGAGGGCTAAAAGTCAGAGTTCTTGTTTTTTCTTCCCAACATTAGCCAAAGAGTCAGAGGCCTCTATTTGGGTCTCACACACCTCGGTGGGGGCAATTCATTAGTGAGAAAGGAGTTATGACTGAAGGTTAGTGGAGGCTGCCTGTCCCCCAAATGACCCAATAGGACTTAGGGGAGCTCTTCAGAGGAGGCAGGAGAGGAATCTGGTCTGGAACCCGAAGGCATCAAAACACATTTTCTTGTATGTTTCAAGTCTGTGTGTAGAGATTCTGTTGCTGATTTAGGATCTTAAACAGTTTGTTTATTTTTTAAATGCCTTTCAGCTCACCTTTAATAACACGTTTCTTTGACTTGGCTGAACTATGCCTCAGAAGAATTATAAGCAGGAATATGGCAGGGTAAAAGGTTCAGGGCACTAATCCACACCTGGTCCATGTAAAAAAGAGAGGGGGGGAGGAGTGCTCATATTTTCCACGCAGGAACAAGCCTTTTTATATGAACCAGCCTTTCATTTCACTGCCCAGGCACTCTGCACACCGTGCACCCTTCCGTGTGCCGTACCCCAGACCTCTCTCCTCACACCACTAGACTTTTCCAGTGATTGCTGACGATGATGATGGTGATGATGATGATGGTGATGATGGTGATGATGGTGATGGTGATGATGATGATGATGATGATGATGATGGTTGTGGTGGTGGTTGTGGTGGAAGAGGGAAGGGAGGGGGCAAGAGAAACACAAACACACCTCAAAAGAAGAAAATGAAGATGCACTCACCCAGAAACCCCCTTGCCCAGTTCTGCCAGTAACAAATGACGACTATATATACACTAAGAACTGATATGGGGTGAACTCAAAAAATGCCATGTGTCTTCTGTGACTAAAATTCAGATTTCTTCCCCACTCCCCTTGGTTTTTTGAGATACGTTTCTCTGTGCAACAGCCCTAGCTGTCCTGGAATTTGCTCTGTAGCCCAGACTGGCCTCAAACTCACAGAGATGCCTCTGTCTCCCAAGTGCTGGGATTAAAGGTGTGTTCCACCACTGCCTGTCAAAACTTCAGATTTCTTTTGTAAAACTGTGCCTCAGACTTTTGAGGACTTCAAGCTCAGTTGGGGGAAGTCTCACGGGGAAGAACAGACAGCATGGTAGGGTTGAATGATTGAATGATGATCCCTCTGAGGATCATCAAACCACTTCATCATTGGTCACAGATTCTGTGTAGGTGGTGGGGACCCAAGGACCCAGAGTAGGGTCACTGGCCTCTGACTCCCAACCACATGGAAAAGCAATATTCAGAGACCAGTGCCTGGAAATGGCGGCTGTGTAAGTATGGCAGTTAGGAACAAGGCCCTTCGACCCAGAGAACTCAGGGAATGAATAGAGGGAAAAGTCACAGGTGTCAAAAGACTGTGCCAGGCCTGGGCATGGAAGGACAGATTCTACCAAGGCCACCACCTCGATTTTCCAGGCATCCCGTATTTGCCTCTCATTTTGTTCCCAAGAAAATTCCTGAAGTAGAGAAGGGGCTATCCCCATACCTTCGCGAAGAGGTAATAGGGTAAAGTAGGAGATTCCATTAGCAGGCAAGAGGATGGGTTCTGCTCTGAGATCCAGCAAGAAACCCAGCTGGAAGGAGAAGCCCCCTCCCCCACCCCCTGTGCAGGAGCCTTCTTGGTGACAGAGATGGCAATTAGCTGTGTGTAATTCTGTTTTGAGAAGCCAGGGAGAAATACAGCACCGCAAAGCAATTCTCAGAGTGAGGTCCCGGGCACTGGGAAGAATGAATAATGTGTGCACTCAGATTCTATTTACCACGGAAATTCAAACAGCTCAAGCGTCCTACTCCGTTTCAGAATCAGTAAGAAGAGTGAGTATTTCTCTATCATACGTCTTACATTCCCACTGTAGCACTGAGCCATTCTATGTCCTGGAACACATGGGAGAGGGAGAATCCCCTTTATGGCTGCTTCTGTCAACCTCAAAAACCTTCTGTGCCACCATGACTCAAAAGTCACTCACGCGTTCTGCTGGCTGCCATGATGCCATACTGTCACTCTATCAGGTGTGTGGTACCACATGGTCTGAATAAATACTAAGCCACAACCACATATTAAAGGAGAATTCACAAAGGCAGAGTCAGAAGACAAAGACGTCTCTATCCAGAAATATTAACTAAGAGTTTAAGTAAATGGCCCCACTGGAAAAAAAAAATGTTCTAAAGTAGCAATATAAGCTATATTTAATAGCAAGAAAAAATTTTCCTTTTGGGAAAACAATCTGGGCTTCTCAAAGCTACTGCCTTCACATGACTTGATACAGTATGGCTGAATTCTTTCATTTCTTAAAAGACAGATGTGAGCCCCTCCCCCAAAACTCTCCTTCATAAGAGTTAGTTCTTTCTTAGTTAATCTTCCTCCAAATAAAGTACTCAGCTAAGAGCTATTTTGGTACTATTCGCCATTGTTATTTTCTTAAGCATTGACTATAACACATTCCAAAGAACATATGTTTCCAAAGAAGAAAAAAAAAATATCTAGACCTAATACACAATGAAAAATAAATCTAGAGCAGCCTTCAGGCCTGACATGAGAGTATAAAAATGATATGAGCAAGAGCAGCTAAGTTTACATACTTTTCATTCACAACTGCCGCCCCGAAACCACAATACCTTTCAAACGACATTTTAAGGAAACAGATACAACACGGCTTTGGTCCCGGCGAGATGTTGCAAACACGGAATTAAAGGAGCTTTTCTTTTCAGGCAAGTAACCCTGAGAACAATTTAAAAGAAAGGAGTGACTCACTTTAAAAACAACCTAACCATAAACACCGCGGATCACAATAACTCTACCTCTCAAGATTTTGTTTTCTTTCCTTTTTCCTTTAAAACCACCAAGACTCAGACGTCCAAACACAACTTCAGGGACAAGGGGAATGAGTCCTCTCTGGTTAATATTTCATTGGGTGCTAAAGACATCTCGGAGAGGATCTCTGGGCTTCCAGTGGCAAGGCACACAAGAGGTCCCTATCTTAGTAAGAGAAGCAGGCTCTCTTCCCTTGAATAAATGAAAATAACATACAATTAAATCAGATTCAATTAATAAATTACTTTGGTGGACCTCGAAGGCCAAGTCCTATTTAATTACATAATTTAAAAAATATTTGCACATTGCAATCACCGAAATCGGCTTTGAGGTTTCATCATACACACTTAACACTTGAGTTAGAGAACAAATTTATCTAATAAATGCAAGTCTAAGTGCTAGAAGGCGGCAGCACTCAAACTGCAAAATCACTTAGCACACCCTCAGAGAAAGCAAATAAACTTGCCCAGTATTTAGAGGGAGGCTGCTGTTGAATGTCAGGAAAGGCAGCCTGGCTTTTTGTGTTTTCTCTCTCGTGTGCTGCTTGTAAATCTGACCATCCTGAGGTGATTAGAACACAGCTAATGGACGGAATGGGTCCAGTTAAAGATAACTGGAAGATACAGTAAGGTGGGAGATGTCAAGGACCCGGTAGTAAAAAGCTCTTCCGAGCGAGAAGGAGCGAAACAAAGAAGTGGTGTTCGCTCCCCATCATTCACTCTGTGGAACACCAAACTACACCATAAATTAACGTGGTTCCTGGGGGTGGAGAGGCGTTCCATTAGGAAGGCACACACAAATCTACGGATGAGGAGGATGGCCATAAAAAGGATAGAATTACAGGCACCCCAAAGAGGGGAGGGCAGAAACATTTCAAAATGACTGTATTCCCTAGGGTTGATGGGGGATGAAGGGGGCTGGCAATGTAGCCAGGAAATTTTCCAGAAGACTACTGGATAGTCAGGGCATCATGCCTTGTTTGCCTTCCACATTCTGATAAGCATCTTCGTCAGGATAGGCACTTTGACACAACCACTAAATGCTTTACACCTATAACTACCCCAGCACTTTTACAGCAGTGTTGAGCCACTCCTCTTAATGTCAAAAAGCCTCTGAGTACTGTGACAGTGGTGGTGCTGTTGCTGTTGTTTGTGGATCTTAAAGATTTGTTGGGTGGCTGGGCAGGCACTGTGTCACACACCTTTAATCCTAGCACTTGGGAGGCAGAGGCAGGTGGATCTCTGAGTTCTAGGGCACAGACACTCTGTCTTGAAAAAAAACAAAACAAACAAAAAATTTGTTGGATGTAATCCCCACTGACCTGCTTCTAGAAGATTCCATACTTGCCTCTTAAACCGCTCTAACTTGTTGCAAACTAAATGTCAGTTTAAAAAGCACTCAAAGTTGTAAGTTTTAATAGTCTTTGAGTAAGGGTTAAGTAAGAGAGTTTGATGTAAGTCTGCAATTCTTGTTCAGCTCTGAAGTAAAATATTCCTCTCAATCCCACATTACCTTCTCTCACCTTTTAGAAACTTTTTCTCATTATATGTGTGTGCATTGTGTGTGGAGCCCAGAGGGTCACACTGGGTGTCTTGCTGAACAGATCTCCATCTAAGGTTTTGAGGCAGGTGTCTCACTGAATGGAGAGCTTGACAATTTGGCGAGGCTGGTTGACCTGCAAAGCCAGGAGTCCTGCTCGTCTGACTCCCTAGCACAGGGATTACAGACAGATGTTGCCTACAAGCCTGTTGGTTGGTGGTTTGTGATGAGTTTTTTCGTTTGTTTGGTTTGTTTTGTTTTTAATGTGAGTCCCTGGGGATCAAACTCTGATCTTCATACTTTCCCTGGAAGCACTTTACAAAATGGCCCATCTCCCTAGCCCTAATTTTAGAAGTTTCTGGAAAGAGCTAGTTGTCTCTATTCCCTAACTCTACTTATTCACTTCCTACCATCATTCATCTCTCAGTATACCACTGAACCCTGTCTTCCAGTTCTCAGTCACTTTGGATTATGTTGATGTACTCTACTCAACAGAGTTGACATCCCTTCTTCCAAAACGGACCTCATCTCTAATGGTCTCCCTCTGACAGGGCTTCTTCATCATCTGTTTCCTTGTTCAGCAACCCCATTTGTATCCTCTTTCTTCCACAGGCTTTCCCTCAGTGAACACTACCATACCCAGCCAATGAAGGAAACCAACCACTCCAGCTTACCTGACTTCACAAACTTAACAGCATCAGCTCCAATTTTCCATTCTTTGGAACTAGTCTGACCATTCGCTGTCTTGGAGGATGGGAACTCAGAAGTTCTCTGTAGGTGAGTCTTTCCCACTAGCCCAGGCTTCAGATTATATCGACTGGTGTCGGCACTGTGTGTAGTAGTCATATGAAGACTACATGATAAATGCGGTTGAGTGTAGCCATGTTCCTGTAGATGATGGCCCACACAAAGGAGATGGCTGACTAATGCCAACTGGATCTCTGCTTCATAATCTTCAGGGCACCTGTGTCATCAGGGGCTAGGTGCATAGCATGGTCTTTCAGTGAATCAGCCCCCTTGCAGGGGAAGGGTGGTGGGCCTTCAGGTCATGGGGCTTCGTGGTATCAGTTTGTGTGTTCTTCACTGATCAGGGACCCTGAAGTCCCACACCATGGTCCACTGAAGGTGCATGGACATGTTGGCTGTCAGACAGAGACAGTCATTCTCTTCTTCATTCCCTCTGAGATTCTTGAGCTTACTACAGGCTTCAGAGGGACACCTGCCATGACTTATAAAGGTTCTTCCCTACTGTTAGAGCAACTCCTCTAAAGCTACCCATCTAGAAAACAATGAAATCTTGTAAACCAAAGACCTTAAAACTCATTCCATTCTGAAATAGCTTCCCTAAAACATCCTACATTATCAACCTTAGAATATTCCATACTTTAATTTTTTGATACTAGAATAAAATTTTTTAAAAAATTTCAAAAATTTAATAATCAGAGTCTCAAGTACCTTCACTCTTATAGCCCACTGAAATTGATTTTTATGTGCATTCTGCCTGCATATAAGTAGGTGCGCATGCACATACCTGATGCTCACACAAGGACAAGAAAGTTGTGTGCTGCCATGTCGGTGCTGGAAACTGAACCTGGGTCCTCTGCAAGAACAGCCAGTGCTCTTAACCACTGGGCCATTGCTGGCCTCCGACATTATAATACTTAATATTTAATGTTGAATGTATGTAGCACATTGACTTAAACAGTTCTTGGTTTCCTGAACTGGGAGAAGGTAGCCGAAATGTTCAGAGGAACTTTGAAGATCCTCATAACTTCAGAACCTTTTTGTGACCCTCCTAAGCTCCATTCTATCACCAGTAGATACTCATGTACACCCTGCAAGCTCTTACCTCCAGGGTCCACACAGGTCTAGCCTATCACCATATTGTTTTGCCCTCTCTGACTAGAGAAGTCTATGTGTCCAGTATAACACTGCTGTAAATGTCCCTCCCTACCAGAAACCCTCCCTAACCATGCTTTAAATCAGGTCCCTTTGGCTATTCAATACCTGCAGTGCTCATGTGTACAGGAATGACTCCATTTCATATCATCAGCGCTGTCTCCCCATATCTAGTATGCCCAGTCTATAGAAGGAGCTTTACACATCATAATGAATAGCACTGAAGAACTCTAGTAAACAAAGTTAACACCAATTTTCTTTCTTTGGTTCCTGCATAAAACCAACTCTCTCCATCCTTGTGCCCTTCGCCACAAACGTTCAACAGAGTGCAGTCAAGCAGATCATGTCCACACAGTATTTGTTCACGCCTCTGAAGATAGAAGCAATGGATCATGGCTGATATTTATGTGAATGACTGAGATAGAATTTGAACAGAACTCCCTACACTGCCTTGAAGTAAAATCCCCTTATTGTTCCTAACACGATGCAGAGGAGAGAGAATGAGCGGGGAAGCTATAAGAATTTAATCTAATGGACCAATTGAGATTCGCTATGCACCAAAAATGTAATTACCCTCCCTCTCCTAACAGCACCCTAATTTAAACTCTGTACCCCCCCCC
>CABHPP010140048.1:34298-57624 GCA_902168425.1 Peromyscus attwateri | reverse complement strand
TGCTTCCTGCCATCACTTCCTGAGATTAAAGGTGTGTGTCACCATGCTTGGCTGTTTCCAGTGTGGCTTTGAACTCACAGAGATCCAGACAGATCTCTGCCTTTGGAATGCTAGGATTAAAGGCGTGTGTGTCACCATTTTCTGGCCTCTATGTCTAGTGGCTGCTCTGTTCTCTGACCCCAGATAAGTTTATTAGGGTGCACAATATTTTGGGGAACACAATATCACCACACCTGATGCAGGGTGAATGTACTTAATAAATGTGTGCTCTGTTCAGCTGGACAAAGGGGGATAGTCAAGTAAGAAATGGTGGCAGGTGGCTCCTTCTTGCAGTTCCTGACACTTGCTGATGGGTCCAGAGCTCTGGAATGCTCTGTAGCCATGCTCCCAAGTGACCTCAAACACTTCCTGGACTTTCTTCACCCAGTCCTGCCCAACCTTCATCAGCCTGCCCTTAAAGGGACTCCACAGCAGCAAGAAAGGGCTTTCAGAGATCAGGGGGTCAGAGGCAAAGACTCTGAAAACAAAGGAAAGAGGGGCTGGAGCTGTGGCTGCAGGTTGCTCTTCCAGAGGACCTGAGTTCAATCCCCAACACCCACATGTTGTCTCATGGCTGCCTACAACTCCAGTTCCAGGGGATATGATGCCATCTTCTGACATCCAAGTGCACTGCACACACATGGCCCACAGACTTTTATGTGGACAATCCCCTCACCCCCACCCTGCAAAATAATAAAATAATTTTTAAAAAAAAGAAAGAAAGAAAAGAAATGATAGTGGACTAGTCTCCACAGCCTGAAGGATAGACAATGAGATAAAAGAGGTTAGGAGTGAGGACAGGAAGAACTCACATCCCTAGGTCTTTGAAGAGCTATAAATTGAGGGCACGAGCAGAGACTCCTTGTCACTTTGAGGACAAAGTAAGACAAGCCTACCAAGGAGAGATACCAGAGCCAAAGCAACAGATTGGGGTCAGTGAGATGGCTCAGCAGGTAAGGATGCTTGCTACCAAACCTGAGGATCTGAGTTCAATCCCGAGGACCCACACGGTGGAGGGGAAGACCAGGGGAGGGCAAAGGCCAATTAGAAGATGTGGCAAGAGGGTCCCCTCCTATCGTTTTGTTTTGTTTTGGTGGATATTTTTTTCCTCTAAAGAAGGAAACAATATGGATCTCTGTGAGTTCAAAGCCAGCCTGGTCTACAGAGTGAGTTCCAGGACAGCCAAAGCTATGCAGAGAAACCCAAGGACATGCCCTCTCCCCCCTCCCCCCAAAAAAAGAAGGAAATAATAAATGAGCCTTTTTTGACTGGTGGGAACTATCAGAGTCTGGTAGAGTATGGGAATGATATCAAAACCTTCCAAATGATGAAATGTCAGTCAGCTGTTGTATATGGTAAACAACACCCCCCCCCCAAATATCAGTGTCAGCTTAGCAGTACACTGCGTATGTAAGGTCACACATTTGGGGGGAAATAAATGAAGTCATAGTCGTGGCTAGGAGTCCAGAATGTCCCCCTGAAAGCTCTGACCTCACTCCCTGGGTTCGCCAAACTGACCAGTTCAGGTAGCTGAATGCTGTGAAACATGGTTCTCTCCAGGTTATGTGTATGGTCTGTTCTTCCTTCAAGGGATTGCTTTTCTGGGGCCAGAGGGACCATCTTGATTCTATTCAGGAAGGACACATGAGGGGGACGTCCCAACTGTGAATCCTGCCATTGAAGCTGTGGCTGAGGGACATGTAGCTTGGACTTCCAAGTGCTTGTAATCAGAGCAAGTGGTGAGGGCAGTCCCAGAAGCCGGCAAAAGGCAGCATTGGCACAAATGAAAGCCAATGCTATTTACACAGCAGGTAGTTAACTTATATGGAACTTGTAACCCCCAGAGATGGTATAAGCTAAATATAGGAACAGGTTCAGGGATGCTGCGGAAGCAGTAAGGGATGGCGGCCACGATGGGTGGTCAGGGATGCTGGGCTGTGTGGTCGGTATCTGCAGTCCTGTTAGATGGAGCCCGTCAGGCGGATTTCCAGAGAGGTCTCTAACGGGAGCCAGCTCTGCCCGATTGCTTTGAATTTTTTTCTTTCACATTGACAGCATGCATGGGTATGGAGGTCATAGGAAAACCTTGGGATTCACCCTAGTCTCCTACCTTATTTGAAAATCTCTTTGCTGTTTACTGCTGTCTATACCAGACTAGGGGGCCTGTGAACTTCTAGGGATTCTCCTGCCTCTGCCTCCCCTCTCATACTGGGATTACGGATGCTTGCTACTGTGCCCAGCTTTACATGGGTTCTGGAATCTGAACTCGGGTCCTTGTGTTGATCCACTGTGTCTTCTCCCCAGTGACTTCTACCTTCTTAAGTCAATCTTTGACTCAAGACACAAAGCCCATCTCAAGCCCAGAGAGACTTACTACGGTGTGGTGCTCAAGGCCTAAGGATGCTTTCCCTGATCTTGAGTGTTCAGGATTCTGGGCTAGGCAACTGTCATCCACCTTCTCTGCATAGCTTCAAGGTCATCATTCCCACCAGCAGTGTCCTTCCCAGAAGCAGAGCAACGGCCCAAATTACCGTTCTTGTTTTTATTGTGGTAAGATAGACAGAACACAAGACTGACCATGTCACTCCAGCTTCTGTGGGCAGCCACACATGAGGCAAGCACTCACATATGCACACCTACACTCATAAAAACTTAAAATAAATAAATAAATGCCTTTTAGAACGATTCGCCCGTGTTGTAGCACTAGTCACTAAAGTGTTGCTGCTATGATTGTTACCACTGTGTCTTTAAGGCAGGCGGACCTCGAGTCTGCAGCCATCACGCTCTGCTTTCAAGTGCTGGGATTTGCAGGTGTGCACCACCATGCCTGACTGACCCTGAGAGTCAGATCCAAGTTGAACCACCTTTTCCAGAGGAAGTTCCCATTCTTCTCAGCTAACACCTGCACAGCCCACACCACAGGACAGGCTGTGTCTGGGAGCTCTGGGGGCATCTGAGCCTGAGGGAGACAGGAACACCTCGGCTGTTGCACAGCAGAGCTTGATCATCCACACCGGGAGAGGCTCACAGCCAGGATGCTCTAGCAGTGAGTAGGAAAGGCTGCCGGGAGCGGGGAGAGGACCCACTGGAAATCACAGAACCCTGACCATGGCTAGGAGACACCGTAGAAGTCACATTGCAGAAGCCAGCAAGAGGCAGGTTTGGGTGGCAGCCAGGATCCAGTGTGACATAACAGATAGAGGAACTCAAGCCAGAACCTGCTCTCGGGCTTTGTCTCCGCTGTAGAGTGTGCACGTAGATGTCAGGAGCATGCCTGGAGTGACAGGTGTGGAGGCAGGGACCCTACCGCAGGGGCCTTGAGTGCACTTAATTCAGGAGATACTAGGGGCCATGAGACACCTTAGAGCAAAGATCACAGTCCCTTCGAGTCACAGGTTTGGGGGCGCAGGTCGGGACCTCTTGCTCCACCCCAGGGCAACACTGGTTAGTCTCACAAATCTGTGTCTCCTATATCTCCTCAGGGACTTCCTCCAGGGAGTACCCAGTCCTGGAGAGGCCTAAACGCCTCTGTCCCAGCACCCGTTCACAAAATCAGGAAATGTGAACCCTAAATAATTTATAAACATGTTAAATAAGCCCTGATCCCCAGGGAGCTTGCTGTTAATACTTCCCTCATTGAACATGAGCCCGAGCCAGACATCATTAGGAAGGAAAACCTCCTTCCCTCTCTTTTAAAAATCATGTCATTTAAATGGTTTGGGATTATTTGGTGCTTTGAATCATTCTTGCCACTGCTGCCTCCCATTACGGGGGTAATTAAGAATTGACTATGGTTAGCAAAAAGCATTCAACAGCCAACTTTTTATTTGTTTTTTTTTTTTTTTCAAGTGCCCTAGGCTTCTCCCTCCCCTTCCCAGCCTGGCCTTTTTTGTCCCCTTGCAGCCCAGATCCCCCCAGTACCCCCCACCCCCAGGTCTCCTGCCTATAAACACACTTGGAGCCCCATGGAAACCACACACTGAATGGAAAGAAAGCGGGGAGAGACCATTCACTTTCTTCGTATTCTACTGCCCCATTTCCTCCAGGCACCTTGCCTGGTGTCTATTGGGACTGAGGCCAGACTGTGTTTGTTCGGCTGCCCTGGTCACCCGGGAATGGGGTGGGCTCAGATCCCAGGCCTGTCCACCAGCCGGTCATTCTCTCTCTGGAGAATCACTCTCTCTGAGAGTCTCAGGCAGAATTAAAGGTTTCGGGAGTGAGAGCATGCCTCCAACCACAGAAGGAGGGGATCCAGACCCAGGCAGGCTAAGGCTGGCCAGGCAGAACTACTGCATGATGAAGTGACCATGAGTCTCCACTCCCAACTCAATTACAAACCCCTCAGCTGCCCAGCCAGGTTCATCTTTGGAAGGCAGCCCCTGGTCCTGGATGATCTTTGAGGAGCCTTCCTTTACCTCTCACTCCCATTAAAACCATACCTGAGTCATCTCAAGGATATGGCAGTCTCCCTTCGTTGTTTTTTTCTTTCTGTCTCTAGGTCACCAATTTCTAGAAATTTCTAGAAATTCTTTTCATGGTCTAACTTGCACCTTTCTATTGTAGGTGTACTGCTCTGAGCTGTGGGCACTGAAGTCTTGCCTCCTCCATATAATACATCACTAGGGTAAACAAACCAACCTGGAAAGACACACATGGAGGTCTAGCAACCTTGGGGTGGGAGAAGGTACAGAAAAGAGCTCAGAGAAACTTCCAGAACTGGCTGCCAGAACTCTCTCTTGCCTTGACCTGGGCATGGGTGAAGGGAGGTCAAGTTTGTATGTACTTCATCACCGCCTACTTTGGGCGGCTTTCTGTTTTTGGTCTTAACAATATCTCAAAGCTTAAAAATGAAAGGAAAACTAAATCCGAGCATTAACAGCATCCACTCACCCCTGCGGTCTCTATGGCCCTTTCTCCTTGGAGCTCTTCTTTGGGGTGAACAACCCCCCACTCCTTTAGTGCCCCTTGTGAAACTCCGAACCCTGCCGTGCACGGCTGGCCAAAGCCTGTAGTCCTGGCCCATGCTCAAGGGAACTTTTTAGACTACCTTTTAGGTATGTCTGGAGCACCTGGAAGGACAGGGAGCCAGGGCTTCCAGAACACCAGCTTGCACGTTTGTGCTGTGCTGGATGTGTACAGAGGTGGGATTTGGCTTGCGATTGCCTTTTACAGCAAGTAAAAGGGCTAGACCTTTTACAGCCAGGTGAGGAGGTGGTCTCCAGGCTTCACCTACCGCTAAAGGCTGGAGGCTCCTGATGTTACCCAGACAGCAATGGGGTCACACAGGCACTGTTGCCAGCCCAGTCTCTTAGCCTAGCACTGGTAACTGTGCAATAGACTGCTCTCTTGGCTTTCTGTTACTTGCTGTGGAGGCAAGGAAGGTAAGTATCAGGGTGAGAAAGAAGGACAGAGAAGGAGGGAAGGTTGCCCCCAGTTTGGCTTTGCTAGGAAATTAATTCATCAGCCTCAGACTCTGGCCTGCTGCTGTGCCAAGCACCAAAGAAACAAGAGGCAGGGCTGTACTAGGCCACCCTCTCTCTCCTCCATGCACTGCCAGAGGGACTTTCTCTCCTGTTACCAACTCTCCCAAGTGGCCTTGTAAACCCACCCCTGTAGGGCCAATCCCCAGGGTTGGGGGCTACAGACATGGTCTAAAGGTTCAGGGAGGAACCCCCACCCAACTCCTATGTGCTCAACCTCTCCATCCCTGTAGCTAATGAAGGTAAAGTGCTTGGAAGCGCCGCCCACAACTCCCACTGTGGCTGGGAGGGGTGGAGTCATTGCTCCAAGGGCCTTTCTTAGGCCCTTATTATTGTTAGCTTGTTATTATTTCCTCCTCTTTTGTCAACGGAAGCGACCTAAGGATCTCTTGGTGTCTGTCCATGGTTGGTTTGGGCCGGGCTAGACCTCTGCTCTCTATCCTCTGGAGCTCTCGAGCATCTCTCCTCCAAAAGAAACCCATGGTGGGATTCCAGACACATCACACATGTTTTTCTTCAAGATTAACGACAAAGGAAGCCACTGAGGAGGAGAGTGCAAAGTAGATTTTATTCTAAATTTGCCCAGTACAGGATTCCCCAGGGACAAGGCTGAAAATGTGAAGAAGGCCTAGGAAAAATACAGAAGGAGAATATATATATAATTTCCTCCTCTGTTTGGTCCCAAAGATTTCTTTGCAATATATGATTTCGATTACAATTCTGGTTTCTAAAACTTTTTTAGAATGAATGCACTGCTTAGAATAGAGTGTTTTAATGAGCCCAAACTATTTCTAAGAAGCATGCCCTAAGATTTAAAAGCAGACAAGCTCCATCAATCTTCCTGTGTGCACATAAGGATGCAACTTGTTTGACACTCCTTTCTAAACGACCTACAGAAAAAATCGATTGTTCCTGGGAATCATAGTACATTTCCACTCATAAGTATAGAAGAAAATAAAGTGATTACTTCAATGAAAAAAAATGGGAAAATTTTGTCCTCAGCAATTGGAATTATTGTGAAAGTACTGTTTCAGGGGATGGAGACCACTGGAGGGGGATGGGGAGCAGCTGAAGCCTTTGGGAGACCACCCTCCCCAAGGCCCCAGATGGCCAGCATTTCAAAGCTGCAGACAGTGGTTTAGACCCAGAGGAAGCTGGGGGTCTCTCAAGTTGATTCCCCCCCCCCACCATGGTGGAACTCTAGGGTTCCATTCTGTCTCCTTAGACCTCTACTACATGTGAAAGGCACAGGCTCACATTTGGAAAAGCATGCTACAAATCGAGGGATATAAATTACCATGTGAAAAGAGAGTGACGCTTGCCTTGGTGTAGACAAATCTTCAGTCTTCGGGACGAAAAAGAAAAAGAAGAATCAGAACGGCGTCCAGGTGAGGGCTGAGAGAATGAATCTGATTAGAGGAAGTTCTAGGGAGTGAATTGCGTGCGCTGCAATCGGAAGGTCCTCCCTCCCTTCTCACCATTCCCGGGCTGACAACAAGCCCCTGTCTGTCTTCACCAGAAAACATAAGGCTGTCTTTTGTCTTACACCGGAGTGTGCCTCAGACGGATTTTTCTCTTCAAGGTTTTGCCCACTTCTCACAAACTGTCAGAAGGGAGGGGCCCGCCGGGCTTCTGAAGGGACAGGTGTTTTTACAACCGGAAACTTGGAATTACTGGTGGGGCATCCCGTGTCGTGCAATTGGACATAGCCAACAACTCTGACTCCGGGTTTTAAATCAATGACATTCACCCACTTTTATGTTTCGAAAACGTAGGGATCCCTGAGCTTGTGAAAATTCCCCAGACCAGAGTTCACATATATTTTCATTTTTTTCTACTAATATATGAAAACAAAACAAATGCTTTTTTTTCCCTCTTATTCACCAAAGAATGTTTAAATTCAATGTAAGCCCCTTCTGGTGTCCACAGTCAAGGTATAAAGGTCATGGGAGCTGAGGCAAGCTCCCGAGGGGTATATGGAGTGTGGGAGTGAGTCTTGAGTGTTTGCCTTCCCTCTCTTCCCGTGTTGAAGAAACACACACACACACACACACACACACACACACACACACACACACACGAGGGGCATCCACTCGGCCAGGAAAATCTCTCAGCTGAAGTTAACCCTATAACCCCGCATTCGCTCTACCCTCTTCAAAAGCGGTTTGACATTCTTTCCCAAACTTTGATGCACTTTCCATGAGAATGGGAACGTTCTGCATAAACATGAGTCTGGGAGGGCACCAGGGAGCAGGCCAGGCCTCAAGGAGCTGCTGAGTGGGTGGGAGACATGGACAAGAAGAACGAGGTGGGGGAAGGGCAGAGAGGCTGTTTTCTCACACTGCATTTCTTCCAGGCTCCTTGGAGACCACACAGAGGCCCCGAGAGGTCTCCACTGGGGCCCAGGCCCTCACAGAAGCAGCCGAAAAGGAATAGAGAGCCTGATCTTATAGAGCCAGCTGGGCTGGCATTTGACGACCTGCGGGAGATTGAGGCCCTCCACCTACCACGGAAGGAAAGAGACCAAAGACTCAGGAAGGCGAAGTCATGGGAGTGGGCAGTAGGAGGAGAGAGGAGCTCTGAAATCACAGCCCGGTTCCTCCTCCTGAGTGCCTGTTCTCAGGGGATGCACACAAATGTTCTGTTTCTTTTGGTGTCTTTGCAGAATTCAGCTACACTGGCTTGGACATACTGTGTTTGAATGGCTGCAGGGGGCCAGACAGGATTTTTAGTCTGTTATCAGCGCCCCAGAGAGCAGGATTTAAGGGTCTGCAAGAGGTCTCCTCCCTGCAAACCGGTTATTAGTATTGCTTGAATTAACCCAGCAATGGGCTAAATGCCAGCAGCTGGAGAAAGATGTTAGGGCATTCTGTCCCTCTGGGGACCCAGGTGAGGCAGCATGAAAATCCCTGTCCAGCTCTCACCAGAGGTACCGAAAGGGCAGGAGTGTTTATGCTACAGCATCCTGCGAGGCTACACAGTTCTCAGGGGGCTGTGAGCGCTGGATACCCCCAATTGCTCATTTGATTGCAAGTGGGGGGGGGCAGTGGCACCTCAGCAACCTCCTCCAGAGAAAGACTGGCAGAGACATAAATTAGCCTGACTCCCGGAAAAACGTTCAGTCCATGTTAACCCTTGCATTCCTCCACCCTCTTCAAAAGCCTTTTGACATTCTCTCCCTCCCTCCCCCAAACTTGGCTGCACTTTCCAGGAGAATGGGAACGTTCCCATATAAAACATGAGTTTGGGAGGGCATCCAGGGAGCAGGCCAGGCCTCAAGGAGCTGAGTGGGTGGGAGACATGGGCAAGAAGAGCGCGGTGGGGTTTGGTACGACATTTTGAGAATTTAATGGCTCCCTTAAGATAACTGTCAGTGGTCTAGGATGCAGTCACGGGACTTCTGAGAGTCACCAGAGTTGTGAGCTGGAAGAGAATGAGAGAAATAGTGGACCTAAAGTGGTAGGGGGCCCCAGAGGGGACCTAGAGCAGCAGGCAGTCCAACCCTAGCTGCATCTGCGTCACCAGAGGGACGTGACAACCTGCTTGCTGGGCCCTGAGCCCAGATATCTATCTATCTATTTGTCTGTCTATCTATCTGTCTATCTATCTATCTATCTATCTATCTATGTATTTATGTATGTATGTATGTATGTATCTATGTATGTATGTATGTATCTATGTATGTATGTATGTATGTATGTATCTATCTATCTATCTATCTATCTATCTATGTATCTATGTATCTATCTATCTATTTTTATGAGCTAGGGTTTTGCTATGTAGCTCTAGGGTAGCTTCTAACTTGGGACAATCCTCCTGTCTCAGCCTCCCGAGGGCTAGCTAAGGAGTACAGGCCGGCACCCCCACTCCCACTTGGACCCTGAACTTTCTAACAAATTCCCCCGTGCTGCTCCTGCAGCTCCATGGTTCTCGCTGTGAGGTCGGCCGCTCTAGAAAACTCCTCATTTTATATACGGAGAAGCGGAAGTGATGGGACTCTGACGGCAGACCTCGGGCCTGGTAGCCTCTTCCCCTGGGACACAGGAAGGCGTGGCTCCCAGCTCTAGCATGAAACCCCAGTTGTAGGGTGAGGCAGATAGGCAAGGACAAATCCTAGTGAGAGCTAAGTACCCAAGGTGGGAGGTCTCACTGGAGGGTCCCAGAGGACACCTAGGAGAGGTTTGCCCCAAAGCTAAGCAGTAGAAGAGGAAGATGGGGATTATGGAAAGCAATTAACCCAGAGTAAACAATCAGGGCAGTGGGGCAGAGATTAGCAAACCTCCACAGGACTTGGAAGCCAGGGGCAATGTTGCTTCCAGCTGTGACTTGTCCCTGCCCCCCTCCCCCCAACATCTGTTATCTCCTGAAGGCCTTGGGGTAGGGCCCCAGAGAGCTCTGTCTGGAGAAGAGCCAGAAAACCAATTTATCTCATAGCCAGATTTGTGATGTAAGGGCGCCCACATTTCCCCCAGGCTCTGTCTTTGTCTTCAGTGCCCATGGGCTACAGGAAGTTGGAGACAACATCACCCAGCATAGGGCTAGTAAGCACTCACTGAAAATTGGAGAAAGAAATGAATTCAGCAAGGAATACAGCACCCTGCTCCCTGGGCAACAGGCCTTTCTGCCGGTACCTCCTAATTGACACAGGGATTACACCTGTGTGAGCTTTCAGCATCCCCCACTCCCCACCCCATCCCCCCCAACCCATCTCCCGCCTTGGGAAAGACAGAGGGGCTCTGTTACTAAGTGGTGTAGTAGGGGCTCAAATACCTCTGCCCCATGTCACCCTTTGCACATCTCTCTTCCTGTTCTACTCAAGGAAGAAACCCTTCTGCATCTGACCAGAACACAATCTGACTGCCCGCTCCATGGTTCTTCAGTCCCATCTAGTTTCAGATGGAAGGGTTTCATTTCCTGGCTGCTTCCCAGAAGCCACATAGACCAGCCCTATGGGCACCAGGAAGGACTTGGAGTTTGGGATCTGCTGCTGGTGTCATCCAAACTCAGTGCTGAGGAGAAGGACCACACACAGAGCTAGCTGCACTGTGCTGCAGAAGCATTGGTTGTCCTGAGTTGGAACCCCAGTGAGCTCTAGGCTGGCCTATCGGAGTTCTGAGAGCATGTCTGGTCCTGTGTCTGGGCTCTACTCTCCTTGGGAGCACGCTGGGCCTCTGGGCCTCGAGGAAACCTCTTGACCCTTGGATCGGTCTGAGCAAGTCTTACACCAGTACAAGAAGATACGAAGAGCAGCCCCGAAGCCACCACAGCCCCATTGGAAGCCAGCTCTGTCCCTGGGACAGGGGTTTGTAAACCTCAGAGCATCCTTCACCCTACAGGCTGAAAGCGGTGAGCGGTGGAGCTGTATATGACCCTCAAGCTGCCCATCTGGTGAGATGTCTTTCCCTGTTCCCATCCCCATCAAGGTGTCCGGAGAAAACCAGTTCATTGACGGAGAAAAAAAGCCAGAGAAAGGGGAGAGGCCCTGAAATAGCTGCCGGGGACAGAGTCCGTGTAGTTGGGCACGGGCCGTGCAGACCTGAGCTGAAAGGACCGTGTGCTGGCTCGTCTGGGTTTAGACTTTCGGAAGCACCGTCCCATCGCTTCCGGTCCTTGTTCTTCAGTAGCTGTTTGGTTCGGAGTCTCACCTGCCAGAATCAGGCATCCTCGCAATCAAATGTGCCCAAGTGGATCCCACGGGTACTGAAAAGCCCAGCAGGCTGATTAGCAGACGATTTGCTCCTCTGTGGCACCTGAAGCATCTCTCAGCTCCATTCCACAAATCAGAGTCTGGCCATAAGTTTCCTGCAATCGGGGGGCTGCCTGTAAGTCCTTCCTCTGTGCTAAGTAAGGGGGTGGGGAGCCGTCCTTCAGCTCTGGAGACACATTTGAGCACAGTAGATGGAAGGCAGGAAAAAGGGAGGCACTTATCTTCCAAAGAAAGAAAGGGCACCCCTGAGTTACCTACTCTTCCTGCTTCTCAAATGTGCTACCAAATAAAAAAAAAAAGAAAAAAGAAAAAAAGAAAAAGAAAAAAAAGACCCAAGCTCTTCACGGTGAGCTCGAGTTGTCCATGCACACACGAGTGCACACATACCACACTGCTTCCTGTGCCTTGGATTACAGCATCTGAAACATCTCCTCCATGGAGCGCTCGCTCCTGGAGAGTCAAGAGGTTGCTTTGGCCCTCGCTGACACTTCCTCAGAAGTGTTTTGTGTGAAAGGGTGACACAATCCGAGGAAGGCACAGAAACCCTTGATTGGTGACCGTCATCGGCCCATCCTCCTCCTCTACTTCTTCTACTTCTATCTCTCATCCTCCTTCTCTTTCTCCTTCTTCCTCCTCTTATTCTTCTTTTTGTCTGTTCATTGTTTTTTGAGACAGGGTCTCTTGTAGCCAGTGCTAGCCTTGAACTTGATATGTAGCCAATGCTAGCTTTGAACTCCCAACTCTACTGCCTCTACCTCCCCCATGCTGGTATTCCAGGCATGTGCCTCCACCCCTGGCTCAATTGGTTTACTTCTTTATTGTGCATAAGAAGATGTTTGGCTTATTAAGCCAACTGTATAGGCAGAGCTCTACAGCATTTATACGGCTCTGTACCTGTCCTGGCCTTGAGGACACTTTGGCTCGCCAAAGTGACAGGCAGAAACAGTGGTAGCCTTGAGTGGGACTTTCCTTGCCAGACTTCATACCTCCTAGGAGAATCCCAGGCAGTACCCGAAGCCGCTCCTCCACATTTCCACACAGAAATCTGCATCCTAGTGACCACAGGGAGGACCCGAAACAACCCTTCAGCCTAGAATGGGTAAGATCATGAATAAGATCCCCAAAGCCCAGAGCCCAGATGTCCCACCTGTCACACAGATGCTTCACCTGTCTCCCACCGACCCAGTATCGTGAGGGCCAAGGACACATAAAGATCCAGGGGAAATAGGTGTCCAGCAGCAGGATAAGTGTGGACCCACCCTTCTCATCTAGGGGTGCTTTTGCCTTAGGAGGTCCTTCGGCAATATCTAGAGTCAGTTTGGTTGCCATAAATCAAGATGCTATTGGCATGTAGTAGACAGAGGCAGGGGACATTGCTAGATCTCCTACAAGGCACAGGATGTTCCTCTTCCATCCGGAACCACCCGTTCCAGTCATAGCAATGGCTTTGAGAAACCCTGTCCCTGCCACTGGTGCTGAATGGCAAAGAAAAGGTCATCCAAGGAGTAATAATCGTGGTCCTCCAGTCCTGCCTCAGGTTTTCAGACAGGAAGATTGAGATGTATTGCGAATGGGGGTCAAAGTCTACTTCAGCTTTGACCCCTCACCAACACTCTGGGCAGCTGAAGATGTTCCCAGTGGGACCTCAAGGTTATCTTGTCCGGAACACTCATCATATGAAACTGCCAGTGATACCAGTCAAAGCCAGCACAGTCATGAGAGAGACAGGGTCACAGGTACACACGGAAAGCTAGACAGCCTGTCCTTCTAGCACTGTGGAGGTGAAAGACAGGAGAGCCCACGCAGGGAGGCAGGAAGCTCAGTTCACTCAGCATAGCAACCTTGCGACCTCTCTTTGTCTAGAGAAAACCCAACCAGGAGGCAGTGGTCCCACCATGGATGAGGGTAAGGGCACAGTTGTAAAAGGGTCCCCAATTCCCAAAGCTGTAGCACCCTCTCCAGCCATATTTTGTCTTATTTTATACACATTCCAGATGGAATTTGTCATTGTTAGAAAAAAATGATTATTTTGATGCCTGTCCCTGCGGCCGGGAAGCAGAAAGCAGCCTGAGGGACAGGGCCTCCTGAGGAAGTGAGCAGAAGGGCAGAAACCTTCTCAAAGGCTCCAAGGGTGGGGATATCATGGTGGAGGGTGGAGAGCCAGAGCCTGGGAAGGTGCTAAATCTCACTCTGCCCTTCTGACTTTCAACCACCACTGCTTTGTTGAAAAAGACCCACGTTGGCTCTGAAACCTAGAACACCTGTGAGGCCAGGCATGTTGGTGTGGCCATCCCTCCGTGCACTTTTTTTTTAATTTATTTATTTAATACATTTATTTAAATGTAGTTACTTGGTGTGTATGAGTGTACTGCCTTCAAGTATGGATGTGCACCACGTGCCTGCCTGGGTCCATGCAGAACCGGAGCTACTGACAGATATGAGCGTCCATGTAGGTGCTGGGAAATGAACCCAGGTTGTCTGGGAAAGCAGTCGCCATCTCCCCAGCCCCCTCCACATACTCTTAAGATGTGTTTTTATACAACCAGGAGAGAGAGAAGTGTAAGAAACTTCTCCTTCTGGTGAAGTTTCTTTACTCCAGTGATAACTAGCTGCAGACCTCACCCCCCAGCATCCTACCTCCTCATCCCATGTGGGCTCTCCTCCCTAGGTTTCCAACCATGCAGGTAGCACAAAGCCAAGGCACAGTGCAGTCTCTGATGCCTCAGTGCTTCTCTGTGTGATTCAGGTACATCCGGGCCAGTACCCACCATGAGCAGCTGGGACCTGGCGTGGGAAAAAGAGAAGGTAGGCAGGAGACGCACTCCTGGCACACCAGCCTGGATGGCCACCCACCCTCAGAAGTAAAGCTCAGAATCCAGCTCAAACCTAGAGGCAGACCAAGGCTGTGACCATGTAGGCCCCCAGGTCCTAGAGAGCAGCAGATGAGAGACCAGAGCTTCAGGACCTGCCAATGTGCCTCAGCCCAGGAGAGCTAGGACAGGTCGGTCTGCTGATCAGAAAACATTTGCCTGTAAAAATCGATCCTGGTTGCTGCGCTCAAGTGGGATCAGCAAGAAAACATCTCCATCCTGCCTGGCAGCTCCGGGTGGAGGAGTCCAGCCCCAGGGAAAGCGAGGCACAGCCCTGGAGCCAGTCCTTAACAGCCCCAATTGTCTCTCACACTGCCGGGCCTCGCTCCCAGCACTAGACAAAAGCGCTGTGAACAGCTCTCAAATCTCAATGGTGGGACACCAATCTCCAGCGCCTGGCCTGTCCTCCCAGCTGGCTGGGCCCGGGGCCACCCCACCAAGGGCTGGCCTCCTCTTCGGAGTTTCCTCAAAGGCAGCCCAAGGGTGGGTAAAGATGATTTATCCTCTCAGACTGGTTTGCTCATCCCAGAAAAGATCGCGGTTTTAGCTCCACCAGCAAGCAGTAGTGGAATACACAGGCGGAGAGAGTGTGACCCAGGGCCGTGTGTGTGTGTGTGTGTGTGTGTGTGTGTGTGTGTGTGTGTCTGTGAGTTTGTGTGTGTGTCTGTGTGTGAGTTTGTGTGTGTGTGTCTGTGTGTGTGTGTCTGTATGTGTATCTGTGTATATCTGTGTGTGTGTCTGTGTATGTCTGTGTGTGTGTGTGTGTATATGTGAGTTTGTGTGTCTGTGTCTTGTGTGTCTGTGTGTGTTTGTATGTCTGTGTGTGTACTAGAGAATAGGAAGAGAAGCAGAGTGTGTCTGTGGCCCATCTCTAATCTCCATCCCAGACCTCTCTCTTGGTTTTGAGCCCAATGAAAGACTCCCTTAGATACCCAGGTTCCAGAACAAGCAGCCGATGCTATGTCTTCCTCCTCATCCTCTGCCTGCCTGGCCCAGAGGGTGACAAAGCCACTGGTCTGCTCCTGTCTCCCCCACAGTGGATGCTGTCATCAGTCAGCCCCTCTGCCGAACACTCTCAGGGAATAACTGTGGAAGAAGCAGCATTTCCAGGAAAACTAGCAGCTCAGACCCTCCTTGCTCCAGCCCAGTCCTTTTCTGTTAGCACTTTACACAAGCTGCCCCTCGTCCCGTGCCCATTCTGGGACAGTCCAGAGTGTCTCAGTACCTGCTCCTACCCAGAGCCATAGGCCTCTTCTCCAGTTGTTGAGTGTTCTGGGCCAGAGGAAGAGCATTGCCTCCGGGCTTCTTCCACCTGCCTTACCTGGCCCCAGGCCCTGCTAACCCCAGGAAGGGGTGAATGGGGACTCCAGCTGTGCACACAATGCACAGAAAGAGGCAGGCCTGGAGAAAGCCACAGAGGAGATGCTCTCACCCTCTCCTGTGAGAAGAGACACCTTCCTATTTGGCCAGCATGGAGAAGCTCAGAACTCCATCCTGGCTCTAACATCCCACTCCGTGGGAAATGACCGTTGCTTGCCTCAATAAGGCAAAACCTATTTAGTCACTCTTGGCCTGGAAATTGGCAGCAGGCTCCTGCCTCTCTTCCATCTCATTCGCCCCATGCTTGGTTTGTGTTGGTGGATTTGCAGCGAGAAATGGACAAGGAGGTAGCGATGGAGTGACATCTTTGATTTGGGCATGAGTGTCCTAGGACAGATCACCATCACCATCAGTGCCAGCAAGGATCTAAAGGTCATGAGCTAGGCCGGGCAGCTCTGTCCTGGGGAACTGCCTAGGCTCACTGACTAGGCAGAATGAACACGCTACACTCAGGGCATGACCTTGAGTGAGGTACTAAGTCTCTCGTTGGTTTTTCTATGTGGACAGTGGGGATCTATCCTAGCTTGTTTGCTGCTGTGGTGAAGACCCAGACCAAAAGCAACTTTGGGTGGGTGGTGGTGAAGCAGGTCTAAGAGAGAAGGGGGAAGGGCTTAATTCAGTTTACAATTCATCATGAAGGAACTCAGAGCAGGAACTTGAACCTGGAGGCAGGAGCTGATGCAGAGGCCATGGAGGAGTGCTGCTTACTGGCTTGCTCCCCATGGCTTGCTCAGTATGCTTTTTAAAAATACAACTCAAGACTCCTTGCCTAGGGATGGACTACTAGCTCACAGTGGACCGGACTCTCCCACATCCATCGTTAATCAAGAAAATGCCTCGTATGTTTTGCCTACTGGCCAATTTGATGAAGGCATTTTTGCCCATTGAGGTTCCCTCTTCCCAGATGACCCAGTGTGTGTGTCAAGGAAACAGAAAACTAACTACATAGATTATTAAGTATCTAGTTTGTAGAACGATCAAATGCGATAAAAGAATCAAGGTGCTACCTACCCAGCAGGTCTGGCCTCAGAAAATGCTGGAGCCCACACGTGGCTAGCTAGACTGTGGGAAGGAGGCCTCCAGGGAGGCTACAGGCAGAAAGAGTATCGAGGCTGTAGACGCAACTCAGACAGCAGAGTGTGGCCTGGCGCACAAAAAGCCCCAAGCTTAACTCCCCAGCACCACATAAGACCAGGCATGGGGTCACATGTCTGGAATCCCAGCACTTGGCAGCCGGAGGTAGGGGGATCGGGAAGTTCAAAATCATCTTACCT
Organism: Peromyscus attwateri; assembly: GCA_902168425.1. NCBI lineage: Eukaryota > Metazoa > Chordata > Mammalia > Rodentia > Cricetidae > Peromyscus > Peromyscus attwateri. The sequence goes on along the minus strand of CABHPP010140048.1, from coordinate 40,874 downwards.
ACATAGGGTGCTCCAGGTCAGCCTGGGCTACATAAGACTGTCTTAAACAAACAAAAGCACAAGGAGCCAACTCTAGGAAGTCAAGGTATTTAAGGAAAGCAGAGCCACTGTTTATACATCCAGGGAGAGAACAGACTAAGTGCAGCCAAGGGTAGAAAGTAAACCCGGGCAGGCGAAGCTGGGAAAGAGAACCCGAAGGTCTGGGGGCTCTGAGAGCAAGGGCATGGAGTTCTGAGGGTGGAGGGAGCCCCTTACCCTAAGACACATCAGTCTGGATTTTTCTGGAATACCAGGTGCCAAGAGGGCAGTTGAAGCAGCAAATACAACCAGAACCAACATGGACAGACTATGGCCTCAAGAGACCAGGGCTGGGCTTCTGAGACCAAAGTGGAGAAAAGGAAACAGCTTGTAGTCTTCAAGAAACTCTCCGGAGCCTCCAAAGGTCCTGGGAGAGAAGAGCAGCCACCATCCAAGGGCCTGGGCATAGAGGTGGGCCCCGGGCAGGTGACCATAGAGGCTGACCTCAAGCCTGGCCCATGTGTGGATCCATCCTGAAGCATCCCTCAAAGAGGTAAGGCTGGAACAGTGTAGCAGCACATCGGAGGTTGGGAAGAGGGGTGGACCATGAGCAAGAGGCAGCCAGTTACGGGGAGATCGGATTGCGGAGCCAGGAAGCCAGAGTTCTAGTCCCCATGCTACCAATGACTGGCTGGCTTGTTGGTCCTCTCAGACCCTCTATCTCTTCTGTGAAATGATGAGATCAGTTATGTAGACTTTAATTCACTTTCCCAGCAGCAGTAGAGCTGGGATGCAGTGAGAAACTACAGTTCTGGCTGTCTCTGAAGGCCTTGCACCTCTCCCATGCCAGGCTTTTAAACCCCAGGGAGAGACAGACAGACACAGGCTTAGGCTGGGATCACGGAGGGTCTTAAGGTAGGCAGTAGCCCCATAGCAGGGGGCCGCTGAAGGAGGGAGCTGGCCTCAATGGTTTTAGAAGGCAGAACGGGGAGGCCAGCCAGGCCCTGAGCTCCAGGGTGACAAATGTACTACACAGAGAGGCCAGATGGATGCCCCCGCCTTTGGCACCGAGGCTCCTCCAAGAAACACTGGGCTGCTTTTCATGGCCTGGATGGCTGCAGGCTCCGTCTCTCCCCAGCTCAGCCAAATCATAAATCTAGTCTGCCAGGGGAGCCGGCTGCCCTGACCCCAGCCCTGTGCCTCCCCACCTAGGCCTTGCCTCATGCCAAGATGGGGTGCAGGCCCGAGCAGCACAAGGGAGGCCTGTGAGGCCAGACCTGTCTGCACTGGGGGCCTGTCTAGGCTTTTCAGAACGTTCCTCATCCAGATTTCTCTCTTTTGACTTTTTCAATCTTTCTTCCCTTGGTCTGAGATTCTGTTACGGGGTTTTACCGAGGCCCTGGTGATGGTCAGTCTTAAGGGTGAACTTGACAGGACTCAGAATCACCATGGGAACGCACCTGTTTGTGAGTGTTTCTAGAAAGGTTTCATGGACCAGGGAAAACCAATCCTAGATGTGGATGGCACCATCCCATGATCTGGAGTCTTGGATTGAATAAAAAGGAGAAAGTGAGCTAGGCACCAGTGTTCCTCTCTCTCTGGGTGCTGACGGCAGATGCCATGTGACCAGCCGCCTCTAGCTTCTGCTGCCATGATTTCGCCACTGTGGTGGTCTGTACCCTCAAACTGTGAGCCAAATAAGCCCATCCTTCCTTAGGTTGTGTTCGTCCGGTATTTTTGTCGTAGCACTAAAAATGACTAACACCCCCCCCCCCCGCCCCCCCCCCTCCCCCCCCCCCCTTACACCAGCTTTCTAAACTGGTTAAGTGTCTTAGGTCTGAAAAAAACTGACAAATTCTCCAGGAACTAGAAGCCCAAACGTGATGATTGGTTTTACTGTCAAGCAACTTAGAATTGCCTGAGTAGGGAGCCTTACCTATGGCATTGTCCGGGTTGCCTTAAGCGATATGGGGAGACCCACCCATAATGTGGGGATTTAACAAGGCAACTCCATGTAGTTAAAAAGGAGGTTTAACTTGGATAACTTACAGCCAGTAAAGGGGTTGGTTACAGGATCTGGGAGAGGTGAGGTGCAGTCCAGTGGGGTTCCCTGGAGAACTCTGACCTGGTCTGCCATCCAGCATCCAGGATCACAAGGAACCAAGAGCCCGGCACGTCCAGATCTCGGGTCTTAAGGGCCCGCAGCTCAGCCCTGCCCCAGGGGCAGGTCATAGGTAGGCATGGCAGTTACCAGAAGCCTCACTAGGGGTAGTACTTCCAGGTCAAAGCTGGAACAGCTACCCACTACACACTACACACGCCAACCGTGGGCAGCACCTTCTGCAGCAGTTTAGATTTTGAACGGGTGTGGAGGAAGGAAGACTTGCTCGCTTAGTATTCCCTCTTGATGTACTCTGTGGCGGCCGACTCCTTCAGTCACATCAGAGGCAGCATTCCCATCTTCCATGGCGGACTAAGGACCAATGGCTCTCCAGGAGCCTCTGGGCCTCTGGCACTAGCTTGGGGTCACTGAGGCACCAGCCTTGAGGACGACGCAGCAGCAGCAGCAGCCACCGCAGGGTTCTCAGCCACTCAGGCATGACGCAGCTCTTGGTACTATTTTGACATCAGCTGATTTAAGAAATCCCTTTAAGATACATTTTCATTCTGTGTGTCATCTTCTAGAGAACTCTAATACACCAAGACTGCTCTTTGCCTGACGTGGGCCAACGGGGGGGGGGGGGGGGGTCTGAGTGGCATCCAGCCTTCCCTGGCTCCATGCTTGCTGGGTAAAGCCCTCTCGGCCAGAGATACAGAAGCAGGCTACCCAGGCAGGCCCCGAATCCTCTGACTCTTTGAGGACAGGTAAAAGCCTCACCAAGGGAGGGTTTCGTTTTTCCTCAGTCTACCTTCAAGTCATTTATTCTCTACTCCAACCTTTTCCTTTATTTACGTTGCAGAGAAAGCGGTATTTCCCCTCTAACATGCCCCAGCCCCTTGTAAATCCCCTATATAACTTTGTCTGGCACTCTATGGTTTGTAGCCAGCTCATGTACCTTCTTCACCACAGGGAGGTGTTAGCATCTCCATTTTCAGGTGTAGGTGAAAGGATGAATGGTGCCTGTTGGTTGATGGAAGAGCCACGGGCCACGGAAGAACCCAGTATGAGTTTTTAGAGCTTTATTGGAGGGAAAGGGCAGGGGGAAGAGAGCCAGGTCTGGCGGAGGGAACAGAGCAGGAACAGAGAGAGGAAACACAGGAAAAGAGGGGTGGGGGTCCGAGTCCGACTTTTTAAGGCGGGGACTGCGTGCCCATGCAGCGGGAACGTGCCCGCGCCCACCTGATGTAAGACATTAGACCCGGAAGAGTGAGAGCAGGATCCTAACAGTAGGAACCAGGTCCATAGAGCCTAAGTGGCCCAAGGTCACAGCCAGGTGAGTGACAGGGCTAGCCCAGGGCCCTCATGGATTCTCACTTCCTGCCAGGCTCTTCCCTTTATCTCCTAGCTCCTGCCTGTCTATATCCTTCCCCACTGACTTTCTGGCATCTCTTCCCAACCACTGCTCTGCCCCCACCTCCACCAACAATGTCCTCCAGACCCACCAGAGGACAGAGCTGGTGGAGCCTCAGGATCACCTCACCTCACCCTCTGCAGTCCAGGTGAGGAGTCTGGAGCCACATGACCTGGCCAGTCCCCAGGCCTCTTCCCCCACCTCCTCCAGGGCTCGGGCTGGTGGTGGCCGTGGGAGGCCCAGAGGGGTAATGGATTTCTTAAGCTGCCCTGATTTTATTACTTGAAGCATTTCTAGGGCAGGACCCAGACAAATGCTCTTTCCTCCTCCTTCCCTCCCTCCTCAGCAAAGAGACAGCATTTCTGCATAATGCTTATGCCCCATTTCCCAGAGAAGGTCCTTGCAGCCAAAGTTACAAGCTGTCTTTGAGAATCTTTGAGAAGTTCATGGGCTCAGAGTCTCCAATGCTGGAGCAGGAGACCTTGCCCTTCCCTGACACCATGCAGAATTCAAAAGCCCAGGTGAATCACAGTTCTTACTATTACGGACTCAGGATAGATACTGCTTCAAGCCTCGGTTTCATGAAACTGGCCAGAAAGTTCCAAGTTCAGCCTGGTGGCACAGGCCTATAATCCCAGAAACTTGAGAGCCTAGGGCATGAAGACGCAAAGGTCAGGGCCATCTTAGGCTACACCCACCAAGTTTAAGGCCAAACTGGGCAACTTGGTGAGACCCTCTCTCAGAACAAAAGAGAACCAGGGGTGTGGCTCAGTGGTAGAGTGCTTGCCTAATATGAACAAGGCCCTGGATCCAATTCCAGTAACACACACACACACACACACACACACACACACACACACACACACTTCTAGGCTTATCTATCTCATTGGATGGAAGAGCCCAGAATAGGATGCTGCAGATGTTAGCGGACCATAGTGGAGTCGCCCTCATCCATCCCTGCAGAGATTTTTGGTTCACACACATGGTTCCCAGCCCTTTCCTGTCAGATTCATTAATGCAGGACAGTCTGTCTCTTTACTTCCTTGGGTGTGTGACTTTGTTCCTGACTCCTGGCCTCCTTCAGTCCCCAGGTAGGAGGGTAGGAGCCTGTGGCTCTTTGTTCCTCTTCTCGGGGGCTCATTCAGTGAAGACACGCTCGTGGTCTCATCGGCTCAACTCATTACAAGAAGTAGAGATGTACTTCTAAGGCCTTCATTATCACTTAATTGTGTTTCCACTAAACTCTCATTAATTAGCTGTTCTAAAGCTGTCAGCACAATTAAATAGGCTCATGGACTTGCAGACTTCCAGAAGAAAGGCAACTTTAAACCTGTCCAACCCCTCGTGTTACAAACTGGAAAAGTAAAGTCAAAAGACGGCGAGTGACTCGGCCGAGGTCACACAGCAGCCGGCAGCACAGTCTGGGCTTGAAACTCACAACAGAGGCCCGGGAGATCTAGCCCGGAGCCTCTTCCCATTTCTCTATTTTCCCAAAGGAAGGCAATGCCACCCCTCAGCTTCTATAACCAACCACGCTCCGAAGGAGCCCTTCTAAGCTGAGGCATGCAAGAAAACGTGAGTGAAATTTTAAGCAGATTTCTAAGAATCCACCGCGGATGATAACATGTGTACCTGGGCCAGATGCTGCCCAGCTGTATAACAAGCTAATGAGCCTCAGGCCTCCCGAGAGTAAGGTCAGCAAGTCCTTACCCTTCCCTTCCTGAGGCTGAGCAGTCAGATAGGACCCATGGAACTAATGACTGGGCAATGCCACCAGCATCAGGTGGCATGCAGGCTCTTGGCCCCCCCACCTGGACAGCCTGGAGCAGGATCTGTGGAATGGCTCCTAGAATCTGGCTTTTACGTACTGTTGTCTGAAAGAAGGCAGCGAACATTCACTAATGTTCTGACTCTGAGGAAGGAGGAAGAATGGACTAAGGAAGAAACAGATGAGCGGCCTTCCAGAAGACCTATAGGGGTAGGGGCAGGAAGGAGGAGCTGGGTTGAGGGGAGAGGCCAGGAAGGGCAGGTGTACGTGGTGGGTGCAGGAGTCTGGACCAAGGTTCTCAGTCTCTTGACAAAGGACCTTCTGCTCATGAGGCAAGTGTCTGTCACAAGTTTTACCTGAGGCTTGTGGGAGGCCTCAGGCAGAATTAGTCCTTACAAAGCCAGCGAATAATAGAAAATGCTTAGCTGGGCATGGTGGCTCACGCCTTTAATCCCAGCACTTGGGAGGCAGAGGCAAGCGGATCTCTGTGAGTTCGAGGCCAGCCTGGTCTACAAAGTGAGTTCCAGGACAGCCAGGGCTACACAGAGAAACCCTGTCAAGAGAAAAAAGAAGGGAAGAAAGGAGGGAGGGAGGGAGGGGGAGGAAGAGAGAGAAGAAGGAAGAAAGGAAGGAAGAGAGAGAGAGGAAGGAAGGAAGAAAGGAAATGCTTTAGAGGGGCTGAAGGCCCAGCGGCCAAAAGCACATACTGATATTGCTTGAAGAGGGCCTGAGTTAGGTTTCCCAGATTAGGCTGCTCACAATTGCCTGTAACTCCAGCTCCAGGAGCTCCAATGTCCTCTTTGGGTCCTTGAGGGCACCTATGTGCTTGCATGTGCATGCGCGCACGCGCACACGCACATACACACAAATAAAATCATTTTTAAAAATGCTTTAGAGCTCTTAGCACACACCAGGCACTGTCCCAAGTGCTTTACACCTCCAAGCAAATCTAACCATGTGAAAAACGAGGACACAGGAGCTAGTGAACCAAAGTCACAGAGCCAGGAAGGGGCAGAGCAGGAGACCATTCTTAGACCTACTGTGAGCTTCCCCCAGCTATCGGCACACTAAGCCCTTCACTCACCTGAGCTTCTAAGGTGTTGCTGGACAGGGGAGAGGGTGGTACAGGCCGAAGGATGGCCTTAGTATTCCTGGCCACCAGACTGACTATAGCTAGAGTTCTCCAGTCACCTTGACACCGTCAAACTAAATGACGAATAGTTTCTCTAAAGACTGATGGCGTTTTTTTTTTTTTTGTGGAGACCATTGCAGTGTGCA
>CABHPP010140048.1:19298-29298 GCA_902168425.1 Peromyscus attwateri | reverse complement strand
CAGAATATTCTGTAGGAAAAGCTCTCTGGAAGGGAGAGCCAGGGCCTCATGGAACTTGTAAGAGGCCATTTCTTTTATCTTTGGGAAGGTCAGTATAAAATGTGGGGGCTCTGGGAGACATGCACAGGTCTGGCTCCAGAGTCTGACACAGCCCATCCACTAAGTGCCTCATGTTCAAAAGCATCCACTTACCTGCAGACAGCCCCCACTGCTCCCCTTCCCACATTCTCCCTACCTGGAGACCTCTTCCACTTGTGACAGCATCCAGGTCATTGGGGGAAACCAGGGGTGACAGACCTGGTCCCACAGCAGCCAAGAAGGGCACAGCTACTTATTAAATGGCATCATGCCAATTTCCGCTTCACGGGTTCCCTTCACAATTGATTTCCCACGCCATCCCGACTCCATCTTTAATAAGTTGCTCACTTTATATTTAGCTCTCATGTTAGGAGTCAGAGAGGTGAGAAGAGAGAATGAGTTAGGACACAGGACTCCTTGGGGGACCAGCAGCTGTCCCAGGGACAAAATGGAAGTCGGCCTTGAGGGAAGACTCTATATCCTTTCCTTTTTTCTAGGCAAGGGAGAAAGCATGCTTGCCCCTGAGACACTCCTCATCACATCACCACCTCAGATCATCCCAGGCTCACAACAAATGCGACAGCTCCATCAGCCAGACAGTACTGTCACTCCCCAAGGATCACCATGCACTGGGTACAGTAGAGAAAATGGGTCATCCATTTTGATATCTCCATTGCCTGGTGTCCCAGGGGATGGCTAGAGATGGGAAGAGATAAAGGAGCAAGCAGTGACTGACAGGAGCCAAGATGATGGACTGATGACAGTCAAGGAGAAGAGAAGGAAGTCCCTTTTCTATCTCTCAACCATGCTCAGATCCTAACGAGCATTACCCCCACCGCTGACGGGGGGGGGGGGGGGGTAATGAAATTTGTGGAGGGGTAGCAGCACCGGAGAGATGGCCAAGTGGTTAAGAGCGTTTGCTACTTGTGTAGAGGTCTTGAGTTGGGGTCCCAGCACCCACATCGTGGCTCACAACCATCTGTAACTCCAGTTCCAGGTGATCCAATGTCCTTTCTGACTCCCACTGGCACCAGGCACGTGTGTGGTCCACAAATATACATACGGGCAAAGCACTCATACACAAAAAATAAAAACAAATAAATATTTTTAAACATTGTGTGAGTGTATGTGTTCGTGTTCATGTTTATGTGTGTTTGGGCATGCATACACATTGTTACTCTGTGGGGTGTGTGTGTGTGTGTGTGTGTGTGTATGTGCACACGTGCGCGCACATTCAGAGGTCAAAGATCAATTTGGGTATCTTCCCCTGTCATTTTCCACCTTCCTCCTCCTCCTCCTCTTCTTCTTCTTTTAAAGACTTATTGTTTTTATGCCAGGTGGTGGTAATGCACGCCTTTAATCCTGGCACTTGGGAGGCAGAGGCAGTGAGTTCGAGGCCAACCGTGTCTCGAAAAAACAAACAAACAAAAAGACTTACTGTTTTTATTTATGTGCATGTGTGTCTATGTATGTTTGTGTCATGGAGACTAGAAGAGGGCATTGGATCCCTGGAGCTGGAGTTACAGGCAGGAATGAGCCATCTGGTATGGATGCTGGGAACCAAACTCAGGTCCTCGGCATGAACAGTAAGTGCCCTCAACTGCTGGGCCATCTTTCTAGCCCTTCTACTTTGTCTTATAAGACTGAGCCCGGAGCCCACCAAATGGCTAGCTATCACACCCAATGTTTTATGTGGGAGTTGGAGATCCAAACTCAGGCCAAGTGCTTTGCTGAGTCAGTTTCCCAGTGTCTGATTGGGTAACTTTCAAAAGTCGTCCTCACTCCATAGAAAAGGATGTCATTAAATACTGTTTTAAATGAAATATGGAAAAACAGTCAGCCTTTACACACAGTCGCATTTCCCTTTAACAAGCTAATAAGGTATTAGCTTGGCGTGACTGCTGCTGTACCTCTGAGGCTGAGACTGAAAACTGGAGACGGGCTTTTCTGCTCAGGGCAGGACCATAGAGGGTAACCTACTTTTAACCTACCGGTTCCTGAAAGGTTGAGAAGGCTGGGATCGAAACTATACGTCTTTAAACAAAGGGAAGTCGCGGGCCTCTTTGTTGAGCATCCCAGGCTTGGAAACCCAGGGATGCCCCAACCATAGTCAGCACGGTTTCCATGTAAGACTCGGCCCCTCCCCCAATGGGGTCTAGGCACAGAAACACTGCCTCTCAGGCTGAAAAGGGCAGCTGCTCAGAGCCACAAACAAGCCCTCCCACGACAGCCCAGCCACAGCTGCATTTCCAGATATTCCCCGCCTCCCTCTGCATCCCGGGGCCTGAACTATAATGGAGTAATTGGAGTAAGATAAAAAAGAGAAATTCCCACCCAGAGGAGCGTGAGGAATGAGAGGCTGATAATTTTTAGACATAAAAGAACACTCCCACAACGTCACCCTTGCCCTCTAAGCACGGGACAAATTGGCAAACCAGTACGCCCTCTTGGGCACATCTCTTCTGACCTCTATACACATGCTCGCATGCACACACACACACACACACACACACACACACACACACACACACGTCTCGCTCTTGTCCCTTTCCTTCCCATCTTCTACTCTTAGGACCTTGCTCCCAGGAGCTGAGGGAGGTCAAGGGCTCTCTGTGTAGCCTCCTGGAACATCTCTGTCCTACCCCAGTCCCCCCTCACTACAATGAGACAACATGTGGCAGAGCCAGGACCTCTCTTTGGGTGACTGGAGGGGGATGTTTCCACCTCCACTCTAGCTCAAGCAAGTGGCATCTGCTAAACATTTCCCATCCAAACTTGGACTCCTCCCTCACAGAGGGCAAGTCAAGTCCAACCCTAATCCACCAATGCACAGTCCAGGTAGGCAGCTGATTAAGGAAAGACATGGGCCATGCACAAGCCTCTCTCAAGTGTAAAGTTCAGAATGCTCCTTTGAGTAAAACTATCCAACTCACTGATGAGGAAGGGTAAAGCTGATTTGAAAGGGGATTCTAAGAATGATGTTTCTTGTCTGGACAATCATGCAGAAAAAGTATGCAGAAATTAGTCTGAGGCAGAGGCAGAACTGGCCAACAAGCTTCAGGGCAGTGAAATCATGATGTATGAGTTATCTTTCCCTTGGCATAGAAATCATCCATGTCGCTATTAGGGAAAACACACACTTATTGTACATTTTGAGCCTCGAAAATTATCAGTCTATAAGCTAACATCTCACTTCATAAGGTCTGGTCTTAATCAGTATCAAACTGAGTACCCAAGGAGCATTCCTCTCAAATTAAATAAGCCTCAGCTGGACCTGGAAGTGTTGTTAGATAAACAATCATCCCTTTGCGTCACTCCCAAGCACTGGATGTCTTTTTCTCAATCCCTTGTCTTTACCCTCAAGGTGCTTTTAATATGTGGGGTGAGGCGAGCCTGTTATTTTTTTTAATATGGTAGAATTAGACAACCTCCTCCCCATTTTGTTACTTTTGTTAGATGTGACAATTGAGAGGAATTTATCCTTATCAGTTGAGATGCACACTGAAGTATTGATAGACAAAATTTCGTGATATCTGAAATTTACCTTAAAATAGAGAGGGGCTGGAGAGATGGCAGCACCTCCCACCAAGCTTCACCGACTGAGTTCAGTCCCTGGGATCCACGGGGTGTAAGGAGAGGAACAGGTCCCGCAGGTTCTCTTCCGGCCACTACTCCTGAGTTGTGGCACACGCGCGCACACATAGATGCACACAACAAGGACACAACTATAATTTTAAAATCTTTTTTAAAGATGATAGGAGAAAAAAAAAAAACCACTGTGGGGAAATAAGAGGAAATGGACCCAGTAAGGGTTACAGTAGAGTGAGGGTTATATGGGAATTCGAATTTCCGTTTCTGCTTTCATATTAGTGGCCAAACCAAGACAACATCTTATCATGTGTTTACCAACTTCTCACACACGGACAGGATTTATGGGGTTCATGATATGATTTACTGAGTTCCCTGCTAGTTCTGTCTTCCACGCTCAGAAAACCAGCTCCATGGCACAGGGCTTCTTGTTAAATTTTCCCCTCCCCAGCACTGGGGGAGCAGCTGGTTCCTGTGAGTGCACAGTAGGTGTTTGGCTGCACCCCACAAAAAAAGGGCCACTGTATCTGCCTTACCAGGGAGCCACAGGGAGGGAGGGGACCCAAAGCAGGGGTGGTCCGTGAAGACAAGGTGTAAAGGACACCAGGTAGGACTGGGTTTTCCTTCCTTTCTTTTTGACGCTAGGCCTCGAACCCAGGGCCCCTCAGGTATTAAGCACCGACCTCCACTACCTTGCACTAGGAAGGGTTTTTGAGAGGTGGTCACCAGCAGTGTGAACTCCAAGTAGTTATATAATTGCGGTGGCGCATGCCACACCTTGAAAAACCTAGCAGACAAAAGAAGCTTGAGCCTCTCAGGACAGAGGGACAGGAGAAGGCTTGTGGAGAAGGGCCAGCGGGGTCCGGCCAGAGGTAGGAGAGAATAGTGGTCATTCAAGCAGCAGAATGTGGCACTTGTCTCTCCCCGGGGCTCTCGTTTCATATTGCAGGGTCGGGGGCCCAGACTTCGGCAGGCAGGAGTTGGGAGGACTGCAGTTGCCCAGGGTTGGATGTCACCCAAGAACAGTCACTAGGGCAACACCTTTCCTCCCAGACTTCGGCACGCAGGATGTAGCTCTGGCTGCTGCGCAGAGGGGAGCCCGAGGTAGCCTGGGCAGCCTGCTCCATCAATGCCACCCACTTTTCAATGAGGCTGCGGAAGACTGAGCCGGTGGGCCCGGGGCAGGGCCATTGCTTTGCGGGCAGAGCCGCTGGCAGGAAATCAAGGCTCAGTGGTTCAGCTGAAGATGAAAGGGCATCCCCCCCAACTGACCTCTATCAAGCGTACCCACAATCACTGCTCCACGCTCTGCGCTCTGCGGAGCCGGCTTAGAGACTCCCTTCCCCCTTCCCCACCTCCCTTTTTTTTTTTTTTTTTTTTTTCTGGTTTTTCGAGACAGGGTTTCTCTGTGTAGTTTTGGTGCCTGTCCTGGATCTCGCTCAGTAGACCAGGCTGGCCTCGAACTCACAGAGATCCACCTGGCTCTGCCTCCCGAGTGCTGGGTGGTGTGTTAAAGAGAGAGGACTGAGGCTGAGGAAAAGTCTGTATTCTTTCTGCAGGTTCTAATTACCAGCTTCCCTCGCAAGTCCCATGGACATTATGCCTAAGTGCGCAGTGCCAAAGGTGTTCCCTGAACCTGTACACCACCAGTCCCAGCTCTGCATTTAGAGATTGATTTACTGTCTCCTTGAAGCAGTTGTAAGCAGAAGGGGGAGGGCGATGGAGAGGGAGGGGGAGAGAAGGAGGAGGATGAGAGAGAGAGAGAGACAGAGTGTGTGTGTGTGTGCGTGCGCGTGCATGTGTGAATGTGTGTGCGTGAGTACATGCGTTCCATGGCTGCCCCCACAAAGGACAGGGCAGAGTTCTGGGTTTCTTCCTCTGCCTCCTGGATACTGAGAATTAAGAATCGCAAAGTTGAAGCTGGGGCAGCAGCACAGGCCTTTAAGAGACAGAAGCAGGCAGACCTATGAGAGTTTGAGGCTAGCCTGGTCTACACAGTGAGTTCCAGGACAGCTAGGGCCATGCAGAGAGATCCTGTCTCAAAACAAAGAGAGAGATACAGAGAGAAAGAATCACAAAGTCACCTTAAGGTCCTGGGGGTTGCAGGGCCTCTACCCCTAGGCCTACACTGGAAATAGAAAATCAGGGGCTTCCGGGAAGAAAACATGCTCTGCGCATGTATGGAAAGGTTCCCCGGGTAGTGGGGATTGGGTGCTTATGGCCTTAGTGCTAACAATTCAGTACATAGTGATCGAGGCCTCTTTGCCTAGCGGTGGGCTGAGCAAAGGGCACGGAGGATAGAGCTGTGCTGTATTCAACCCACCTCTCCAGCGCCCAGCAGTCCTGGGACATGTGGGTGCTCAAGTCAATATCTGGCTAATGAGAAAGTGAGAAGTGTGCACCAGGCATTGGAGGGGAACTTGGAGAAGGGATGGCCTAGGGGTGTCCCGTAAACAATTGTAACACGACTCTTAAAAGGTCTTATTAATAAAAACAAACCGGGAGCCAGATATGGGGGTGAATGTTGAAAGATCAGAGAGACAGAACACGCCACAGCTAACCTCACCTCGCCAACTTCTCAGCCGATCCTGTTTCCTCAGACTGAATGCCTCTGAATCCTCATCCCAACGGATCTCAGCTGAACTGCTGCTAAAAGCTAAAAGCTTAGAAAGGCTCTGGTTCCTGGTCCTCACGCCTTCTATATCTTTCTGCTTCCTGCCATCACTTCCTGGGATTAAAGGCATGTGTCTTTCCCAAACAAGACATAAGATCTCAAGTGCTGGGATTAAAGGTGTGTGTCACCATGCCTGGTTGTTTCCAGTGTGTCTTTGAACTCACAGAGATCCAGATGGATCTCTGCCTCCTGAATGCTAGGATTAAAGGTATGTGCGACCACTACCTAAACCTATGTTTAATATAGTGGCTGTTCTCTTCTCTGACCCCCAGATAAGTTTATTGGGGTGCACAATATATCAACCACAAACAATGATGTTCTGTGGAGCACTGTGCTGGCTGAGAGCTGCCAGATCCCTACAGCCAACCACAATCCCAGGCAGCAGTGTCTGCCCTCTTCCCCCATGGGGGCTCCTTCACATGCATGGGGGGTAGGAGGCTGTGGTGACGATATTTCTTCACATTTCAACCCCCTTCCCCAACACACCTGACTGAGGCCAGAGACCTGGATTTCTGACTACTCATGTGGAGATGTCAATACTACCAGCAAACAAGGACAAACGCTGGAAGCCCACAGGCTCTCTCAGCAAACCCCGGGAATGCCTGTGGTCTCCTCACACCAGCTTCTGTCGGTGTCCACTGAAGCCAAAGTCACAGTTGGCATGGCCCTGATCAAAGCCACTGTGCCTCCATATGGCATCTCCTCGGCCTGCACTAGGTGTGATCCTATGTCTCCTGAGCCCTGGGAGCCACCAGGCCCCCCAAAACATTTCCAGGCACACTGTGATCACTTCAGAGTTTAAATTGCAAACCAGCTGGAATTTTGACAAAAGCCCCAACAGAACAAGCACCCCAAAGAGAACCAGAGAGTTTACCTGGTGCCTCAAAGAATGGCACACACACGCCACCCAGCAATCTAAAACCTACCCCCCTGCCCCCATCCACCTTCAAACACTATTAAAGGAACCCCACAAAATCTCCTCACCAACCAGCTGTCTTAATTAGGGTGACTATTGCTGCCATGAAACTCTGTGACCAAGGCATCTTAGGGAGGAAAGGGTTTATCCAGCTTACACTTCCATATCACAGTTCACCATCAAAGGAAGTCAGGACAGGAACTCAAGCAGAGCAGGAATCTGGAGGCAGGAGCTGATGCAGAGGCCAAGGAGGGGTGCTGCTTATTGGCTTGCTCAGCCTGCTGTCTTATAGAACCCAGGCCCACCAGCCCAGGGATGGTACCACCCACCAAGGGCTGGGTCCTCCCCCATCAATCGCTAATCAAGAAGATGCCCTGTAGGCTTACCTGTAGCCCAATCTTATGGAGGCATTTTCTCAACTGAGGCTCCCTCCTCTCTGATGACTCTAGCTTGTGTCAAGTTAACTTAAAACTCACCAGCACTCGAACCTCAATGCTGAGTCCTAAACAAATATGGACTATGAACTGAGCTGAGTGTCTAGGTTGGACAACCATGGGACTCTGTCACTGAGACCAGGGATTTCCTTGCGTATGGGGACACACAACCTGTCCTGGGATCTTCTTGTCTAGTGGACAGACTCAAAGGTCAATCTTGAACACAAATGAAAGGTGGGTATTAAAAAGCCCTGTTGTAGTCGGGCGGTGGTGGCTCACACCTTTAATCCCAGTACTCGGGAGACAGAGTCAGGCGGATCTCTGTGAGTTCAAGGCCAGCCTGGGCTACAGTGAGTGAGTTCCAGGCACCAAAACTACACGGAGAAATCCTGTCTGGAAAAACAAAAAAACAAACAAAATCAACCAACCAAACAAACAAACAAAAAAAACCCTATCGTATAACTGTAAGCTTCCTCTTTGTCCTCACCTGTCAGTGAGGGGCAGAGGGATCCAAGGAGGCAGAGTAGAATCCGGGGCCAGTGACTGAACTACTGGGCCTCAGTTTTCCCATCTGTAAGATGGGAGAGCTCCTGTGGGATGGTCTCCTGGAGATTAGGAAGCGTGTCGTTATCAGACAAAGTACTTGATGTATAAAGCCATCTAAAATTGTCACCCTCACCCACCTCCTGTCACACAGGAGCAGGAGCAAGCCCACACTCATGCTGACTCACTGTAGAGGACCCAACTGCCCAGATCTCCCGTCATATAGAATGAACAGAGAAAATCCTTAGGGAGCTGAGGTCTCCATAGGACATCAGACGACCTGGGACCTGTGTGAGTGAAGCTCCTAACCCAAGTCTGATTCAAGGTTCACATCTGCATCAGGACCGCTCAGGACCACCAGGATCCTGACAGGTACAGGTTGTCAAGATTGCCAGAGGGTTCAGGATGAAGCCAAACATGCTGCCTTGGGAAGGCTACTGGGGGGGACAGCCTGGGACCTAGTTCTGGAGGGTGAGAAGGAGGAGACAGAGACTGAGAAGTGAGAGACAAGGGTGGGAGAGAAGAGCCTGAGTCTGCACTGGCTGAGAAGCACTTCCTATGAGGAAAGGGCAGAGTGACTTCTATGAAAACCCGTCACCTCCGAGACACAGAATGACCTAGAGAATTCCCGAGTCCCCCTGATTCCCAGTAACAAGTCCTCATTGAGAAATGCCACATTCCTTAAATACTTGAACCTCTCCCTTGTCCAAAGAGGCTCTCAACCTCTCCTCCACATCTAGAGCATTGCTTCAGTATCTCATTCCAACCTTGCTCACCAGGAGACTGCAGGCTGTCTCCTCCTCCCAAGAGGCCCAGCAACCCAAAGAAAAGACCAGCTTAGGTTCACTGTGGCCTGGTCCTGGGATGGCAGGCAATCTATTACATGTACTTGTAGATGTAACCGACCGCCTTATTAAATAAGAAACACAGAGCCAATGTAAAGGTGAAAGCCCAAGAGGTCAGAGCCAGAAGCTTACCCGTTCTCCGCCAGCTAGCTTCTCCCGCCAAGAGAGCTCTCCGAAAAAGGGAGCTACTTCCTGTGCGTCTGATTTATAAAGAGTTCTGGTTCTTCCTTCTCATTGGTTATAAACACAACTACGTGGCTGTCTCGTCACTGCCTCTCTGTCCAGACCTCCCACGTTTTCTATGGTTGGTATTGAGATCAAGGGCGTGTGTCTCCAATGCTAGCTGTATCCTTGAACACACAGAGATCCACCTAGCTCTGCTTACCAAGTGCTGAGATTAAAGGCGTGCACCACCACCGCCCTGGCTTTCGCTATGGCTTGCTAATAGCTCTGACCCCTAAGCAACTTTATTTATTAACATACAAATAAAATCACATTTCAGTACAAATAGAATACCACTATATGTACTTGTGTGTATGTGCATGCCCATGTATGTGCACAGCTATGTGTGTGTGTGTGTGTGTGTGTGTGTGTGTGTGTGTGTGTGTGCGCGAATATGGAGACAAGAGGACCACCCTGAGTGTCATCCCCCAAGAAAGCATCTACCTTCTTTGAGGTAGGGTTTCTCATTAGCCTTGAGCTCACCAATTAGGTTAGACTGGCTGGACGACAAACCCCAGAGATCTTCCTGTCTCCAGCTTCCCAGCGTGGGTATTACAAGTGCATACCACCATATCACCACGGCCGGCATTTTTATCAGGTGCTCGGAAGAGAACTCAGGTCCTTATACTTACAAGACAAGCTACTGACTGAGTTCTCTCTCTCTCTCTCTCTCTCTCTCTCTCTCTCTCTCTCTCTCTCT
>CABHPP010140048.1:0-19288 GCA_902168425.1 Peromyscus attwateri | reverse complement strand
TCTCTCTCTCTCTCTCTCTCTCTCTCTCTCTCTCTCTCTCTCTCTCTCCTTTCTCCTCTCTTTCAGGCTTTTCTGAGAAGATGAGATTAGCTCACAGTAGATTCTCACACAAGGTAACTTTTATTTGGGAATATAATTCAGGTCTCACGAGAATTAGTCCCTGCAGCTGGAGGCTTTCATCCACCCTAAGGTTACCATTCTCTTCTCCCTCTGTGTCCCCCTGCCCCGTTTTCCTCCTATTAGGACCCCCTGGATGTGGCCACAGAGCTTCAGCTGCCATCAATAAGGTCTTTCCCGCAGATGACCAGGGTAGGGGTAAGTCACCAGCATGCCCCCCCCATCTCTACCCCACCTCAAACCCAGGCCTGCCCTCTCAAGGAAAAGAGTTTCTGAAGTGGAAGAGTTCCAGACATTTAGCCCAGTGTGACAGCCTCTGAGTAATCCTCTCTCACAGCAGGGCAGGGCAGTGAAGTGTAATTAAAACCACGGGTTAATTAGTAGTAGCAGCCGCCATCTTGCTACCTTCCCGCTCTCATCCTAGGAGTCCCTGAGATCTAGGGCTGTGGGAGCCAACATGGACCACCTCCCTCTCTTCCATCTCCACCCACCACCCCAATGCTAAAGAGTTCCTGTTAAGCCACACCAGAATCGTTGGAGTGGCCTCAGATCCTCCCCTCAAGCCTACTGAAGAGTGGGGGAAGCATGGAGGTCAGAGTGAGGCCCCCCACCCCATAGGGGTTCCTGGTCCTTAGAGAGGAGCAGAGCTGTGAGCCCGTCTCCAAGAAGGAGAGATAGTCTGAGGATTTGTTTCAATACAAAATCCTGGAGGTGGAAGCAAGGAGGCAGGAGACATGACAGATGATAGGGAAGCAGGCAGAACAGCACATCAATCAAACAGAGAGAGGAGAGAGCTGGAGGCAGCCGAGGCACACGGGAGAGCCCAGCGCTTCATCACAGACAGCCTCACACCTCCTAGCTTGGCGGGCCTCAGTAGCCCCATCTATAAGATGGGGTAATAAAACCACATCTACCCATAGGGTTTTTATGGAATGAAATACAGACCGCTTTTTAAGAGCTGGGCTTCCTTCAGTACAAGCTCTCAGAAAACTAGGAAACGCTCACGCTGTGCACCCCTCCTGGGAACTGCTCAGTCTTCCTGGCCTTTCTCAGCATCACACTTTCTCTGCCAGTGGCCTCAAGGCAGACACAGGCACTCAGCCCCTCACACTGGACCCTGCTTTACAGGGCCTCCCCTCCCCAACCATGCCAGACTACGGCTCCCTCCTGCATGCCGCAGAAACACTGGTTTATTCAGCCAACTGAGATTCACTAGGCTGTCTTCCCGGTGACCTGCTTCGAAAAAAGGAACATATTTTGATCAGTCCCACAGCAATCCTGAAGCAAGCATCATGGCCATTTTGCAGGTGAGGAAACCAAGCCTTGGGGAAGAGAAATGTTTGGACTTAAATCACCCTAGGGGTAAATGGCTGAGTGGGGATTCAAACCCAGGTTTGCATGGCTGTTGGCACTTTCTGCCACTCCAAGCTGCTTTTAGTCTCACCTCCTCAGCATAGCATGAGGTCTTCACACTAGCAACCCCTCCTTGCCCCAACCCAGCTTTTGAAGGGCACACCTTGGTAGGTGCCCAACCTTCACAAAGCCAGGGAGC
Source organism: Peromyscus attwateri (assembly GCA_902168425.1). Classification (NCBI taxonomy): domain Eukaryota; kingdom Metazoa; phylum Chordata; class Mammalia; order Rodentia; family Cricetidae; genus Peromyscus; species Peromyscus attwateri. The sequence continues at coordinate 17,619 of CABHPP010140048.1, read as the reverse complement.
AGAAACCACCCGAGAAGACGAGGGAGTCACAAAGGCTAAGAGGAACTAAGATGGCAGTGGCAGATCCAGTGGCTTCTCTGTCAGGTCCTGAGTTACCCTTTGCTTCTTCTCCTCTGGGAAGCTATGAGACTCTCCAGGAAGGAGAATAAGAGAGCAGTGCAGGCACCAGACTACGGTGGCCACCGGAGGCTGGAGGGCCACCCGAGGCTGGCAGGAATGCCAGAGCCTGAGCTGCTCTGAATGCAGTCAAAGCCACTTGGCCCCAGGAAGAGGGAACATGCAAACGAAGTTCCAAACAGCTGTGGGGGTCCTACAGGAGTCCTGACAGGATCTTGGCAAACCCCAGGGGTGCGTGGGGGCTCTGACAGGCCCCTGCAGCCCTCATTTCCAGAAGGGTCTGAGGTTGTTTTTGCAAACCACAGAGTAGCAAAGCCAGTGTGCCGCCTGAGAAAAATTCCTGTGGAGACTGTTAATGGAGGATGGTGGGCACTTGGGCAGGACACTGAGATCACGGGCAGACAGCTCGCATGCTGTAATACAGTTCTGTCAGGCAGAGCTCATCTCTCCATTGACGGGGTCACCATGCTGCAGGCGAGGGAAATGGGGTTTACTCACAGTGCTGATCTTGAGCAAAACATCTGAGCTCTTCACAAAATGATGTGCACAAGGCAGACAAGGAAGCTGGAAAGGGAGGGAAGTGAGCAGAACGTGTCCCTGCTACATGATCGTACCCTGGGAGTGCTTCCCAACTGGCCTTGGAAGGGAAGAGGAGGCCTGCTGTAGGGCTCCAACCTACTTCAATGTCTTATCAGTCTCTTGGATCAACACACAGGAAGCACAGCAAGCCAGGAGCAACATCAGAAATACTGGATGCCAGAAACAGGGCCTGCAAGATCCCAATCGGCTAGAGAGACAGATGCAACTTAACTAGAGAAAAGGAATTGGGAAAAAACGTAAAGTCCCAACCAGGACACCAAAAAGCTTCAGCACACTCACAGTGGGGAATCATATCCCCCCCACAAAATCATATACCAATATTTTAGTTCCCCAATATCTCAGAATGTCACTTCATTTGGAAATAGGATTAACTGTAGATTGAATTAGATGGAGTCATACCAGGGAAGGGTGAACCAACCCCTCACCCAGCACCAATGGTGTCTTTGTAAAGAGGGGAAATCTGGAGACAGATGCATCCAAGTGGAGATGAAGGCAGAAATAGATGAAATCTCTAAGTGAAGAAACACCCAAGACTGCCAGTTAATACCAGAAGCACCAGTATAATCCTCCATCATATCCCTCAGAGGGAACCAACCCAGCCCACATTGGACTTGCAGCTGCCAGCCTATAGGACAGTAAGTATCTGATGTTTGGTCCACCACACTGATGGGACTTTGTTATGGCAGGCCTAGCAAGTTCCTGATGCCCAAAGACAAAATCAGGAAGATGGAGCTGTAACAGCTTATGTTAAAGGGACCTGGAAGCGTCTGATGGTTGGCTGTAAAGTCAATCCAAAACCAGCAGTGCCGTGTGGCTGCCCAAAGCATCCGGGTCAAAACTGAAGCTACCTTGATGGAAGGTGTGGTACCTGGACTGGTCAGCGCCCCCTCTTACCCTCCCCCTCCCGGGGCCACATTTGATTCTCACAGCCTTGCTTTGAGATAAGATGGGGGGAATCTCAGAGTCCTGGTCCCAGATACCAAGAGACACGTCAGAGGATTAGAGTAGTTTGGGAGAGGTGAGAAGCAGAGGAGAAGGTCTGGGCTTGCTAGGAGCAATCACACAGAGACAGCTTGCAGCCCGTAGGGAGAGAAACAGACTTGGGACCTTTCTACCAGGCATTATCGCAAATAAATAAGTACACACATAAACCAAATACCTTGTACCTATTAGGAGAAATGAGCTTTCTATTTCTGAAGGACTCAAGAGTCACACCTTTTGATAACTCCACGAAGGGGCCATTCACATTCCTGCCTGGTGTGCCACCAATGTAGGCTTCTTCCCTATTTAAACTGAGGCCACCATGAGATGGATCTTTTGCCCTCAAGACTTTTTCCTAGTTGGCTTTAGCAGGTTGAACTGTGCACTAAGGGCAAGCAGTCAAGACTCAGATGAGATTTGGTGAGACTGGAAGGAGGAAGCCGCCTATGCTCCCAGGAGGTCTCGGGGATAAAGGATAAGAAGGACTACAGCCCTGGCTCTCTCTTTTCAGAGTTGGGAGTTGGTACTTTAGAGTCAACTGAGAGGCTTGCCTAACCTGCACAAGGCCCAGCACTTTGAAGCAAAAAGAAGTTAATTAATTCAACTTAGGGAGCCCCACACTAGTGTGGGCTGTGAAGAGAGTAGGGGAGCCCATGCCCAAGGTTTCTCTGTGCAGGCCTCCAGGATCACTCACAGGGATGGGCAATCACGATGCCAATGGGAAGAAAACCTTCCAGCATGATCTGATTCTAATGATGAACATCCACAAGAGCCTCAGATAGAGTTTGGATCTGCAGTGTCCCCAAGAGGCCAGTGCAGTGGAATCTTGTTCCCCAGCATGGTACTACTGCCAAGGGATGGAACCTTTAAAAGATGGAGCCTAGGTCTTTGGGTCTTTGGGGGTGTGCCCATGAAAGGGACTGTGGAACCCTGGCCTCTTCCTTTTTCTTTTCTTGTGTCCTGGCTGTGAGGTGAACGGTTCTGTCTGATGCTGCTGCCGACATGTCTGAGCCTTGCTGTAGGCTCAAAAGCAAGGGTTCAACCAATCATGGGCTGAAACCTCAGAAACAGTGAACCAAAATAGACCTTTTGTCTTTATAAGATGATTATCTCAGGTACTGCAGTAGTTCCCACTACATCCTGTTATTGTCCATTAAACCATTAAACCCATATTCCTTAATCATACAGTGCGGGGCAGGGGAGGGGGCTAAGAGATGGAAAAGAATTTACATAAAACCCAGCACCAAAAAAAAAAAAATAGTCACCCTGAATTTGAACCCAAGTCTGACTCTTCCCTTCAGTTCACACTCATTCTAAGGCTCTCCCCAGCTTCCCTAACAACTGGTTGCAGGAGGTGTTCGAAGTAAGTGTCTCAAGCATCCAGCAATAGAAGGAGCCATGATCCAAAGCAGGGCTTCAACTCCAGCAAGAAGCCCAATGTCCTGGAGACTTAATGAGCTGGGTGACTGTTTACTAGGTATCGGGTGCCATTCAAATGCTGACAAGCCCAAGATGGTGCAGCTGCTGCTGGCCAGGGAACTCACCTGGAGAACCATTGCTTTCCAGTAGCAAAAGGGAACTGAGGGCTCCAGGCTGACACTTGGCCATCATCTGTCTTCAGGCAGGAGTTCCCCAGGCAGTAGGACTGAATAGACAGTTACCTCACTGAACTCATCTGGTGCCTTCTGAAAATCCCAACTTCTGGGACTTTCCATTCCAGAATCTTCTGCAGTCAGACTTTCTTTGGACTGTCAGCTCCCAAATAATGACACAGAGACTTCTTATTAAGTATGAAAGCTAGGCCTTAGCTTAGGCTTGTTCCCAACTAGCTCCTTTTTTTTTTTTTTTCCTTTCGAGACAGGGTTTCTCGGTGTAGCTTTGCACCTTTCCTGGGAACTCACTCTGTAGTCCAGGCTAGCCTTGAACTCACAGAGATCCGCCTGCCTCTGCCTCCCGAGTGCTGGGATTAAAGGCATGCGCCACCACTGCCCGGCTTCCAACTAGCTCTTATAACTTAAATTAACCCATTTATATTAATTTATATTCTGCCATGTGGCTCATTAGCTCTCCTCAGTACCAACTTCCTCCCTATCTAGATGGCAAATCCCTGGTCTCTCAGACTCTTCCCTGAGTTCCTCTCTCTCCCCAGAAGTCCCACCTATCCTCTCCTGCCTAGCTATTGGCCACTTAACTCTTTATTAAACTGATCATAAGATGCCTTAGGCAGGCAAGGAAGGACAGAGACACATCTTCACACAGTGCGATCAAATATCTCTTGCACAGTCCTCTGCTTCCTCAAGGTTGAAGAGCTCTATGTTCTCTTCCAGCAGACAGCCTGTTGTTTCTGTGGTCGGCCACCATGACTGCGATCACAGGCATTTCCCCCTCTCTGAACACAGTAGCTTCTTTCCCTGGTGCTTCCATGACTGAGTGTTCCAAGACCCTCCTCATGCCAAGTGCCTTCCACTGACCAACCTTGAGTCAGCTGAGGTCTCCTTGAGAATCCACATCCAGAAATGAGTCCAGATGACCAGGGAGAACACGTACTGGGTCTTGCATCTCTTTGTGCCATTTAAGATAATATTGTTTTGAGCGACCTCATCACCTTATGGGGTTCCTTTGAAGTCTGTGCAGCATCAAACCCCTCAGATCTGTTTCTCAGGCTCTCAGCCAAATCAGGTCTGCCCCCACTCCCAGCTCCCTCAAGAACTTCAGTAATTAATTTCTGCAATCTAAATGCGACTTTCCATCTGCCCCTGTTAAATTTCATTCTGTTAATTTAAACCCGGCATTCCAGTCTGTTGAGATCATTTTTGAATCTTTATTCCGTCTTTTATAGAAGCTGCCCATTATGGCCTTGTCATCAACAAATTTGATAAGCTCGATTACTCTAGTCTTATCCAAGTACTGGATAAAAATGAGAAGCTTCATTTTCTGGAAGCTCACTTGCCACAAAGCATCTTCCCTTTTGGAATCCCCAATCACAGGATCATTCTTCTCCAAATCAGATTTCCTACAACCCAAGAAAGGTCTCTCGACATGTCATTTCTTTCTTTGGACACTGTAACCACGAGCTGATATGTTCTCTTTCATCTGAACATTGTGTCACATTTCCCCCTGGTTCTTGGTCACAGCCAGAATGCAATCAGAACGGACAGGCTTGGTTACCACTTCTCAGTCTCCTCAGCAATGACATGCTATAGATGTAAGAATACAAGAATATACCCAATCTTGTACTTGAAACAATATTTGACTTCCAACAAAATTAGGCTTTCTCTCCTCCATAATGCCAGAGCATACAACCCTGACAGCTTTGTAGTCCGTCCCGACAAAGTGGTAGCCCACTTCTCCCCACTTGCTGGGGAAGCTGTACCGGAGATGTGTCATACCTGGACCTGCTCAGCTGCAAGGTAGGCTGGGATCTTGGCAGTCGGTTGGTGAGGAGGTAAGGAGTGTTTCCTATTGCAGACTATGTGGGAAGAGGGGGCAAGGACATAATCAAGGGAGTAAACAGGAAGGGAGTGGGGATATATGTCTGCAATCCTAGCACTGGGGAGGCAGAACCAAGAGGATCACAAGTTCAAGGTCAGCCTGAGGTAAACAGTGAGATTGTCTCAAAAACACATAAATGAATAAAGGAAAGAATAATGTCTAACACACCTACTTTCCTACCGTTCACATGTGAGCAGCTTCTCCTCTTCTGCTAGAGAAAGGCACAGTATATACCCATAGGATGCTGGGGGAACACAAGCCAAAAGTAACTAAAAAAACTGAAGAAACGTATATGCAGTCATTAAGCATGAAGATTCTGGGTTTAAATCCCAGCTTATCGGCTGTGTAACCTTGGGCAAATTGTTTTATCTTCCAAGGTTTCAATTTCCTCATGTGGAAAGTGGAGAGAAAAATAATATCTGTACATAAGGCACAAGAGCATGAAAAGAGACAATGTATTTAAAATGCTTAGCACACTACCTGGTACATAGGAGCAGCTGGATAAATAATAGTGGTTATTACAGAGTAAGTGTTTCAGGGCCCTGAGTGCAAAAAGTTCAAGGGTTGGAGGTGGTAGAGCAAAGGGCTGAGAAGGTGAAAGGTCAGAGGTAGACGACACTGAGTGTTCATCTAAAGGCCAAGACAGCATTATATGAAATTGATCTGGGAGTGAGCCTACATGTCAGGAAGAGCAACCGAGTCATTCTACAGCCCCAGAATTCACTGAAAAACTTTGCATTTTTAGGTCTGAATTCAAGAACTTATTACTGCTATAGGAAATCAGTCAGAAATGGTCTTAATGGACCACGCCAAAAAGAAGCATAAATATCCCACTTCAGGAAATCTGTTCTGAGGAAATAATCATCAATAGCCTAAAGATTTATATCCAAGGATGTTCACTGCAGCATTATTTATAATGGTGAAAAATGGCTTACAGTCTAAATGTCCAACCACAGAGCATTTGCTAAATAAATTATGGTGCATCCATATGATGGAATCCAGGCAACCATTAAGAAGTCCATTTTAGAAAAATACTGAAGACATGGGAAAATTATCACAGTGTGTTGTTAAGTGGAAAGAGCTGGGTGCAAAATCTCCCAGACATAGGACCACAATTGAGTACACACCTCTCTTTGAGAAAATACGCTAACATGTTGAATAGATGCATTATTTTTATAAACGCTTTTTAAGACAAAAAATGGCCAAAAATTATATTCCGAAGAGCTCCCATAATCAGTTTGTAATAAAAAGTCATTAAATTCTGAATGCAGGAACATTAGCAGTGGCTGAGATCTGAATGCCAGGAGCAAAAGGAAGGGACTGTTTAGAAGAGTGAGGCCTGAGAGACGCTGCATGCCATTGGCACGAGGCCAGGTGGAATCTAGGAAAGATTTAGGTCAGTGGCTCCCAACCAGGGCTGCATATGGGACACACACACACACACACAAACACATGCACACACACACACACACCAGTGCCACGTTCTCTCTACCTTCAGGAATTCTAACTTAATTGAGGTCTAGGATAGGACAGTCATGTATAATTATCATATTCATATACATGGTCAAATACACACACACACACACACACACATATATAAAATTCAGATTTTTGGTTTTTTTTTTTTTTTTTTTTTTTTGAGACAGGGTCTCACCATGTAGCCTTGGCTGGTCCGCAATCGGTTATGTAGACAGAAGATAGGCTGGCCTCAAACTCAAGAGATTCACCTGCTTCTGCCTCCCTAGTATTGGGATTAAAGGCATGTGCTACCATGCCCAGTTAAATATTTTATTTTTCTGTGTGTATGTGTATGTGAGTGCAGGCATTCACACGCTGTGGTGTGTGTGTGTGTGTGTGTGTGTGTGTGTGTGTGCGCGCGTGCGTGCGTGTGTGTGTGTGTGTGTGTGTGTGTGTGTGTGTGTATGTGTAGGTCAGAGGCCAACTTTCAGGAGTTGGCTCTCACCATCTACCACTGCATAGCATACTGAAAGCTAGCTGGCCCCGTGATCTTCCAGGTGATTCTCCTGTCTTCAGGTCCCATCTGCACTAAGAGTACAGGGATTAAAGGTACACCTCCCAGCCACTGGACTTTTACGTGGATTCTGAACTCAGGTGGACAGTCTGGTAACATAAACATTCTTACCCACCGAGCCGTCTTCCTACCCCCTGTCATGTACGTATTTTAAAGCTCTCTGGGTGATTCTTATAGGAACCAGTGAATTCAGCATTGACCTAGACCAAGCCAGTGCTCCCAGTATGCAGTGGTATGCAGCCTTCTCTCCACTGGACCCAGCACACCAAACCTCTAGAGAGCTACAGGCTAAAGCACCTGCCTTATGCAAGAAAATTATCTTCAGCCTTGGGGGACATGAGCAGAAGCACTCCTCATCAGGTCTCGGCCTGTTTGGAGGCTTTTGCTCAAGGACACTGCAGTGTTCTTACAGATTCCTGATGAGACCCAGTGTACCAACTGACTCCAAAAACAAACCTACAAGCTTTACAAAAGCTAGAAGGATGAGAAGATGCCAGGATTCTGGGACATCTACCGAAACTTGGTCCCAGTGGTATTTTCCTCTTCTGCCCTGCTTTTGGACAGAAACAAATTCTGGCCAGTCAACAGAGCAAATATGTGGTCCCTGAAAGTAGTCTGCTTTAGTGGAGGAGGCCTCTTGGAGGCTCCTTGTTTCCTGAAGGTGCCTTGGAGAAAGAGAAGACGGGACAGTCCACTAGAAACAAAAGTTGGTACTAAATAATAAGATCTCTCAGCTTCTCACCCCAGATATAGAATTACTGAAGACACCCAGAGAAGAGGAAGAGGCCTCTGGCTGTGCTTTGCACACAGGATCCATCCTCCCCTGAATAATCAAGAGACAACTGCAGCTCTTTTGTTCTCTCTGCAGCTGGGATCCTGAAGGGCCCCCAGGACAGTCACTACAACCGTAAGGAGGGGGCTTTGGCTCAGGTAGACCAGTTGGTTAGCAAGGGGAGAAGGGCCTCAGTTGCCACCCCACAAGCTGTTTCCTTGAAGTTGTCTCTTTGGCAGCCTCATGCCATCTAGGGGAGGGAGAATCTACAAAAAAAAAAATCTAGCAGTCAAAACCGTAGTGCATAGCTGTGCAATATACTACACATGTATTCATCACACACACACACACACACACACACACACACCACACACACACACACACACACACACACACACACACGTGTGCGCGCGCACACACTCCCCCCCCCCCACCCACCCCATGCTTACCTCAACAGCACACTCACTTCCATGGGACTTTTGGCTTAGGCTGAGGTTAAAAGGGGACTGTGCTTGCTTTCTGAGAAGGCAGAGACTGGCAGTCAGGTGAGCTTCCAAGAGGAGGGTTAGAAACTGGCCTAAAGCTAAACATTCCCCACAAAGAATCCACAAGAGTCAAGGCAGGACCCCTGGGAGGTCAAGAAGCACCTGCAGTCTCTGCCAGAGATGGACTTGGGGCTCACCCTCCTTTTTCTAGATGAGAAATCGGATAGTCTTACAGACAAGTCAGAGAGAACCCTCAAAGCTAACCCAGCCTCCTCATTAGGTGAAACCTATCTCTTCTCATGTGATCCTCTGGGAATGGGTAGAACAGATGGCTACTAGCTGTCCTCCAAGAACCAGCCTTTCCCATCACAAAAGATGCTAGCCAGCCAGAGAGGTTGCTGGTTCAAATGCAAAGATATTCTGATAATATCGACAAGGCTTCAAATTCAAGCGAGTTCTATGTGCAAGTCTGATTAAGCCACCCTTATTAAAGACTGATCAATGAGGCTGCTTCATGGCGGGACTCAGCACATGCAGCGCTGAAACCTCCCATGCACTCTGGGAAGGTCAGGGAGAATCCTCACCCTCCGGTTTCAAGCCAGACAGTGGAGAATGAGACACGGGCCAACCGGGAGGACTCCACTCAAGGTCAAATACTCCCAAGCTGTGGCTGGCCCCGGGTCCCTCCTCCTTCCTCCAGGACACCCAGCAGCAAAGTGGACAGAAAATTATCATCTTTTTTCCCCACTTTCAAGTCATCAACTCTAATAATTTCTTGTCAGTAAGCTCCCTGCTCCTGTCAAGATTAAAGTGTGCGTTCTGCAAGGTCTGGCTTACATCTCTCAGCTCAGGAAGGCAAAAAACACCAAAGCAGAAGGGAAGGGGCATGGCAGAGCCACAGAACACCCAGAACTCTGCTTCCAGTTGGAACTTCTCTAGCTGCCACTTTCTAGCATACAAACTGGTTGAAGGAAGGTTTCCTCAGAAGGAACCCTTGGAGGAAATCTGTCAGATGTGGAGAATGACACATACAAAGATCCTCAGCTAAGCAGATGTCATCAAACCAAAGCCACAGAGATGGAGGTTTGGGAAGAGTAGCCTTATGCCTCTAAAAACAAAAAGGTGTTGCCCATATAAGCTCTGCTCTGTCAATTCAATAAAACCATGTTAGCTAGGACACCCACTTTGGGATCTTGCCATACATTTAAAACCAAGTTAGTTAAAGCATTGTCAGAAATGTAAGATCATCCCAAGTGATGCTTGAATTCAAATGCAAAACTACGAATTCAAAGAAAATGCCTTCTATAGAAGTGACTACCATGCACACATACATCCCACATGTCATAGAAAATGGAGGCACTGATCAGATGGCTGGGTAAGACAGACATGTTGCCAGGCCCAGGGACATTCAAACTCTGAAGTATAAATTACCAACCAATGTCCCCTTCCAATAGCTGTCATCCCCAGAGGCCTGGCTTTGCCTTTGTCTATACCCTAGGTAGAAGGGAGATGTCCAGCCACACAGCAAATTAAAAAAATCTGAAGTCGCTGGAGGGGCCTGTGGTATCAGCTAAGGAAGTGGAATCCTAGTCTTCTTAGTTGAAACCCCGGACTTCCAAATCCTTCGGACAAGTTGGCATTAAATGTCAGGTCACCTAGACAAACACACAGGGAGAAGTCACAGACACAGTAAATTCTATCTCGGACACAGAGGCAAGGTTGGTAATCGTGTTCTTCTGGGGATGCTGATTCACACCCACAAGGGCGACCAAAGACAAGTCTTGTTTATTCATCTGTCTACAGCTCCTAGTGCAGTGCCTGGCACAGAGCAGGTGGTCGGTAATTAGGCAACAGGAATGTCTCGCCTCTGTTGGTCTCATCTACCCTGTACCCAGAAAACAACAAAGTTAACATTTGAGGATCATGAGGCACATCAGGCTACTGGCTACTGGGGCGTGAGTGGTGGATTTTAGACTCTGGCTCTGAGGTTCTTCGAGACAATATAGAAGGTGGTGTGTACTTTCATCTTCTGTCTATAGACTAAGGTCCATTCTATCACCTCAGAGCTCAGTGGAAGCAATGAATTGGTTGACTGTAGTATCTAATTGAACCCCTGTGGGATATAGAGTAGAACCAACACCAAGGATAGGAGTGTTACGGTCAGAGTTCCAAAGAGCTAGACCCAATGCATCTTCTTTCCAAATTCACACACGCCACACCGCAACCTTCCTTCAGCAGACTTGTTGGGTTGATTTTCTACAAATGGCTAGCATTCCTCCCCTGCTTCTTCTAGGGACTCCCTTCCCCCTTTTAGAACCATACTCAGGGCTCAAGGCCTTCTGGATAGTCCTTGGGATTCCTGAAGAACTAATGTGAACCTCCAGTCTTCCCTCATCATACTTCTGAAGGTTTTTCCATATTAGAGAAAAGAAAGCCACACATTCTTTTCCTTAAGTAAAGTATACAATTAGTTTACATCCACTAGATTAAAGTGGGAAGATTGACAGGAGCTTGAGTCCCAGCCTCAGCTCCATATCTGGAACCTTGTGCCAATGGGTGCACAGTGCTCAGAACCCTTCACCTAAGAATTATCATCTCTCAGAAGAACGGTAATAGGCCCTGAAAGTGACAGGACGCTGGGATCCAAGATGATGAAGGTAGGGCAGGGCTGAGGAATATTCCAGTGGATCCCCAAGGTACAGAGAAACATAATAGCATGCCCCTCCAGAGTAGAAGATATTCTCATGTCTTGAAATCTTAACTTTTGGGGGCTTATAGATACAGGGAGTCAGAGAGCTCCAAAGCTGTAAGTTGGGTTTGTTTGGACCATTTCATCCCAACAGTTGGACTTTAAACACCCAGTTGTCCTCAGACAAGCCACTCTAATGGCCTACCACTCAGCATGTTGTTATCTTACGTTCTGTAGGGTCTGAGTTTCTGATCTCCCCAACACCAACAATCTCCAAGCTCTCTCTCATCTTGAACCTTGGTAAGAAGTGATGAAGTTGGTCATGGTGACTCATATCTGTGATCCCAGGCATCAGGAGGCCGTGGCAGGAGGAGTACCAAGTTTGAGGTCAGCCTAGGTTACTAAGATGTTGTCTCAAGAGGGGCGCGGGGGTGGGGGTGTTGCTGGAGAGATGGCTAAGTGGTTAAGGTCACTTGTTGCTCTTGCAGAGAACCTGGATTCAATTGCCAGCACCCTCATGGTGGCTCTCAACCATCCACAATCCTAGTTCTAGGGGATCCAACAGGCACACACATGGTACACATACATGCATGAAGGTAAAACACTCATACAAATAAAGTAAAATAAATAAATCTTAAAAAAAAAAAACTAAGCCTAACCAAATGAACAAAAGAAGCAGTAGATGGACAGATGGGCTTTCAAGCCAGGATTCTTCCAATCTCAGTGTGAAGGAGGCATCAGTTGGCCCCCCATTTCACTGCCTTTTAGTCCGGCTCTTGAAATAAGGGAACTCCTCCCGTCAGGCCCTGGCCCTATAGGATCCTCCTTGGAGACAGCTGGTGAGGAAGGGTCCGAGTCCTTTTCCACCTGAGTCGCCAAGCTAGTTTCTCTCAGGAAAACCTAAGCCTCCCTGGGCACCAAGCCTCGCTGGGCAGAAAGTCTGCCCTGTGCCTCGTGGTTGGTTGGTTGGTTTGAATGAGCACTAGTACTGAGTGTTTGCACACCATAGGTGCTTTAGAAATGCTTGAGGCTCCCACTGATGGAGATATAGAGATGAAGGAAGGATCTGCCATTCCTTCCCAAACTGGTGGTGGCAGCTGGTGATAAGCAGAAAGGATGCTAGCGAGCACACACACACACACACACACACACACACACACACACTCCACTGGTACCTTTCTTGATTTGTTACAGTACAGGTATTCTTTCCTCCTCTAAAGCTCAGAAGGTCAGAAGGTTCTCGCTGCTAAGAAACGACACCCCCCCCCCCCAATTCACTCTCATTTTATCCTTCTTCTCCCTACACTGGGAAGAAGCTCCATTTGAGACAGGGTGGTTTTTTCCCCAAGCCTCTTACTTTGCTGCCCCAGACCCCCCCCCCCCCCCCCCGTACTGATGAGGTCCCATTCTAAAGCTCGGGTTCTCCTCTGCCCCTTCCCCCAAGGTCGTGGGCTCCGGAAAGACGAGAAACCACTTATAAATGCCAAGAAAAAAAGGGAAGGAGGGTTAGGATGACTGAAAATGGATGGGCTAAAAGACAAGGGGGGAGTGAGGATGGAGAAGATGTAGAACAGAATGCGGTCCAAGTTGGTTCACGGTGGGGGCGGGCGATGGGAGAGCTGAGAAGGGAGGGAGGAGGTTGAATTTACTTAAAGGGTGGAGGAAACAGATCCGAGTCGGGGCCAGAGAAAGTAGGATCTTGTAGGTTCTAGACACAGGTAAACTTCAAACACCCCAGTCCTATTTGGTTGGTCAAGAACGCGCGGCCCACGAAGATGGGCTGCCCAGATGAGCTCTGCGGGTTCTCTTCCTCTCCCACCAAAAGCCGGGAGAGGACCACAGGCCTGGGGGCAAGGTCCCGAGGCCACCGCTTTGGATCCAAACGCAAGGCCCATTCTTGTCTGGCGCAAGCAGGGCGAGACGACCTAGAACCAGGCCTGGGTAAGGGGACCAAAAGGGGTGAGATCGGCGCTTCAGGTGGTCGTCTGGTTCTTTAAAGTTTGAGGCAGGCAACGGAAACCCACAGCGTCTGGCCGACCCTGTCCAGCCTCGCTTTTTTTCTCCGCGGTGGTCCTCCAGCTACTTCTGTCTCCGCTCCCGCCCGCCCGACTCGGGTCCCAGTATCCCCTTTCCAGTCCGCATCCCTCGCTGTGCCCAAGCGCCCCCCGCTCCCTCCCTCCGCGCTGGATCTCCCGCACGACGTGAGCGGAAAGTGAATGGGCAGCCCCAATCACAAAGACAAATTACCATGAGAAAAATAAATCAGGAAATCGCCCCTCTAGTCCCGGGTTCCCGCCGCCGCACCCACTTCACTGGCCGAGGCGGGAGCGAGGGGCCCCCGGGCTGCTCTATCCAGGGCCTGGGAGGACAGAGTCTGAGCTACGTAGGGCCCAGTCAAGACTAGGGTATCCTATGGCGGCGGGGGGAGGCTGGGAAGAATCCGGTGAGGGCCGAGTTAGTGGCGGCGGCGCGGGGACGTCCCTGCGCGGGAGATTTCACACTCTGAGCCGGCCACGCGTTCCCACGCGCCTCGCCTCCCTCACTCTCCCTCTGCCAGGTTTGCCCGCCCGCCCTCTGCTCAGCCTCCATCTCCGCCCAGTCTCCGCGCCTCTGTCCCGTTCTCTCCTAGCCTTTCTGTCGTCGGTCCTCCCGCCTCCTCCAGGCCCGGGCTCTGAGTCTCCGCCGCGGTTGCAGCCCAGACGCGCGGATCGCAGCCCAGTGGAGCCAGAACCCGGAGCAGGCGGGTGGCAGGAGCGCAGCAGTACCGAAGGCGCCCCAGCTGAGATGGCCCTAGAAAGCGCTGAAGCCCAGGGACCCGCTCTCCTGCCCCCTGCAGCCTCTCCAACCGGCCTCCAACTTACCAGCGCCCCTGGACTCCCACCCCCCTACCCACCCGAGTTGCTGAAGTTTGCAACTTGCAGCCCCAGCCGGCAAGGGAAAAGCGCCAGGAGCTCCCGGACTCACCTCCCGGCAGCACGCGCAGGTGCCGGGTTCCCGGCGGCCCTGGGCTCCCGGCGGTGCAGACCACGGTGACAAACCCGAGAGCTGGTGGCCCGTCTGGGAATGGGGCGGCCGAACAAGAAGGATCCTGGCTATGGGCTCAGCGCTCCGATGCAGTCCCCGACTCAGGTCGGGCCCGCTGCGCTCGGGCTGCTCCAACAGCCGCTGGATGCGCGGCCGACCCGCCAGGCTCGGCGGAGCTGGGCTCCAGCACCAACCCCCGCGCTCCAACTAGCTCCAGACCCCGCGCGCCGGAGAGAGAGGGGAGGAGGAGAGCGAGGGAGCAGAAGGGGAGGGGGGAGCGGTGGGGGAGGAGTTGGGAGCCAGGGGAGAGAAGGAGGGGAGCGGGAGAGAAAAGGAGGAGGGGGATGGAGAGGACCTGCCACTGCTAGCGCTTCACCCGCCAGCCCCAAGAAGCTCAGGAGAGCGCGAGGGGGCGCCCTGCATCCCCATTTCCCCCCTAGCAGGGCTCCGGCCCCAGGCCTGTGTGCTACTGGGAACAGTGGACAGAAGCTGCCTCTGTCATAGGTCTCTGAGCCCTTCCCATCTTTTGTCAGGTCCCACCTTACCGTGCTCTGCCACCCCCATCTCAAACCAACTCCAACTTGGAGCCTGAGGACCGCCCCCCACACACACACACATACCCAGGGCTCCCCAATTCCCCAACCCTTTTAGCTAGGGAGATACATTTCCCTGCCTGTGGATTTGAAATTTGAATGAGAAAAGGACCGCGTACCAAAACCGGGAGATCTGTAATAAACTCCAGTAACAGAGAGATGCTAGGCTGCTGAGCTGGACCGAAAAGCCAGAACTGGAGGGTTGTTGGTTAACCTCACACGCTACACGACCTTGAGAGAGGCTCTCCAAGCCTCAGTTCCCTCAGCCTGTAAATTGGGGTTGGTAACGTGCACCGTACTGAACCTTGAATGAAGAACCAGCAGGGGATCTAGGGAGTGAAATTGCATCAGGAACCCTAGGAGGGTCTCCAAGGGGCGCACGATCTCTGAGGGGCGGAGAAATCTCTGCAGCGGAGGGACTCTTAGCACAACCTCACCAAGCAGGGTGGGATTGTTTCCAAGTTTAAGTGATCTAGTGTTTCTGGTGGCTAGAAGTCGGCAGGCAAAGTCGTGGAGAGCAAGCTTCAAACCCTAGCGGCCACGGCTGCAAGCACGGATGGAAAGAGAGCCCTCTGCTGAACAAAAGGGGTACTTTAATTATAAAATGAGGTGACCTAAGGAAGTGAAAGAGTGAGAAAGACAAAGGACCTGAAAAATTAAAAACAAGAGAAATGTGCTCCTAAGACAGAATCAGAGAGAACCGCGAAATAACATTTTTGGGGAATAAAAACATTAGAAGACTTTCTGGAATGCGTTGGAAAATTGAAACAAGCTCCAGGTGAGGCACTTTGCGTCACAAAATGCTGGGTAAAGGAAACCCTGGATAAAGCAGAAGAATGGAGGCAGTAGGAGTCTGGGGAAGCACTCCCTCCCGGCACCCCCAAGGTGATGGAGCAGAAAGGGCGTGCTCTAAGAAAGCCCTTTGTGAGGTGCTCTGAAAAGGGAAACAGTGCCAGATCGCAGAGATAAAGACTTTCTAGGGCAACAGAAACGCTGAAACTCGTAATGTGCTGAATAAAGAGGAACTCACAAAGATAAAGCCTATTCTGGGCCCAAAGGGAGATGCAAAGAAGGAGAGGGGAGGAAGCGTAGTCTGGGCATAGACACGTCTAATACAGAGATCAGTTCAGAAGAAGCAGTGCGTGGTACACAGATCAAACCTCACAAAGACAAAAGGGTCTGCAGAGTGGAAGCTGCTTTGCAGAATCTCTAGCTGGGGTGGTCAGTTCTCCTGATGCCCAATCTGGACCTCTTCCATGCTGTAAGTGCTGCCCCAACCCTCCCACACACTCCCAGTCTCTAGAGCGGGGGGTTTTCTCCCCTGTGACTCACCCCCCCCTGGGGGGGGGGGGCGTCAACCGACCCTTTCATAGGGGCCATCGGAAAACACAGATATTTACATTATGATTCATAACAGTAGCAAAATTACAGTTATGAAGTAATGATGAAAATAATTTTATGGTTGGGGGTCACCACAACATGAGGACCTGCATTAAAGGGTCACAGCATTAGGAAGGTTGAGAACCACTGATCTAGAGGACTGTTTTCACCATTGCAAAGATACAAGTAGGTGGGCTATAAAACATCTCTTTTTTAAGACTTATTTTTATGTTACATATATGTTTGTGTGTCTGTGTGAGTGTATGTCATGTGTATTCAGGTGCCCGTGGAGACAAGAAGAGGGCATTGGATCCCCTGGATCTGGAGTTAGAGACGGTTGTGAGTCACCTGATGTGGGTGCTGGGAACCATACTCAGGTCTTCTACAAGAACAGCAAGGGCTCTTAACTGCTGAGCCATCTCTCCAACCCCTAGAAATATATTTTGATTAAAACAAAGGAATATTTTTTTTAGTTCCATAAACTGCATGGAATGAGGAGAACTTCTCATTTGTGAGATGCTGCACAGGCACCAAGAGACCCGGCACATGCGGATCTCGGGTCTTAAGGGCTCCCGTCTTGGCCCCGTTCCAGGGGCAGGTCATAGGTAGGCATGGCAGTTACCGGAAACCTCACTAGGGGCAGTACTTCCAGGTCAAAGCTGGAACAACTACCCACTACACAAAGGAATATTTTTTTTAGTTCCATAAACTGCATGGAATGAGGAGAACTTCTCGTTTGTCTGACTGGGAGAGTAGACAAATGCCTTCTGGATGGTTCTGTGTGCCACGACTCTCTTGAAAAGCATCCAAAGCCTCCATTCTTCACACAGCCTCTCACCAGCCTTCTCTCTTCCCACTGTTTGAACTGTTTTCTCTTACCGCCACCATCCCGCATTCCCTCCTGGCTTTCCCTCTATGTCTTAGGAATGGGCTGGGGGTGGGTGGCACAGGAAGAGAAGAGCAACACCCTTGTCTGGGGAAACAGGAAAGGAAACCATCCTCTTCAGGGAAGAGCCAAGGAGAGACACTCAGAGACACAGGCTGGGGAGCAAGCCTGCTTGCAACCCGGAGCTAATTAATCCTAATTGCATCCTACTGTGCTGTATTGATTATCAGTGATTATTCAAGGGCTCTCAATACCAGAGAGCTCCAGAAGCTGGACACTAAGGAAGGGACAGTTTCCTCATGAGCCCGGCTCACCACTGCTCCAGGCAGGCATCCCCTGGCATTTGCAAACCCAGCCTGGAGAGAATCTTAGAATTATCTACTTGGAATAAAATCCGAAGCATTGGTTCTATCATGGGCGGCTTCTGCCACTTCCTTAGACCTTTGCAACAACCTCTGCGATAATTACTTCTGGTAGGAGCCATCCTCCACCTACCCAAACACTGTTAATTAAGCTGAGTGTAAATACAGTAATTAATACCGAATTATCCAAAACAAACAAGCCAAAG
>CABHPP010140047.1:10087-28035 GCA_902168425.1 Peromyscus attwateri | reverse complement strand
TCCTCCAACAAGGACACACCCCTTCCAACAAGGACACACCTCCTCCAGCAAGGACACACCTCCTCCAACAAGGACAAACCACCTATTCCTTCCCAAACAGCTCTACTAACTTGTGACTAAGCATACAAACATACTAGCCTATGGCCATTCTCATTCAAACCACCTGTTTCTCGAAAACAGAAAGCAAAGGGTCTGGATGGCTCCGCACTTAAGAGCACTGGCTGCTCTTGCAAAGGACCTGGGTTCAGTTCCCAAGCAACCACATGGAAGCTCACAACTATCTGTAACTCAAGTCCCATGAGATTTGACATGCTTTTATGGTTTCTGAGGGGCCTGTATGCGTGTGTTGCACATCCATATGTTCGGGCAAACACACAACAGAAAATAAATAAATAAATAATAACAAGGCAGATACTTCCTCTACATGAGGAACATCTTGACAAAGTGCTGCTCCTTCACCTTAAGAAATCCCTAGTGTGCTGGGGATAAGGCAAAAATCATTACCCTTTGCTCCTCTTGGGACCTAAAATCACTTGTAATGACATGCCCTAATTTATTCTGTTTTCAGGGTAAATAGGATATTGATTTTTCTCAGAAAGAATAATAAGCAATTTGCTCAAAAATCTTATTCTCATCTACCGAAAGTGGGATGTTGGTAGATGCAATGCAAATTAAATAACTGCTCCAGACCAGAAATGATCTCATCTCAGCTCGTGAAGCTCATTCATCTGCTTTGCTGTTTGAGAATGTGCAGGGGCGTGGGGGGAATCCTGCGTTGTTTTTAGGACATGAAACCATGTCACCAAGGACCATGTTCTGATGACAACAGCTGCAGAGAATCAACAGAATGACAGGGAAGAGTTGACCCTCTCTACATGTAAGGCAAGACCAGGACAAATGGAACAGCCACTCCCTGAAGCTAGAGGACAGCAGTCACCATTTTAGAATGTTATGCTCAGGGAAATGTAATGTAGGAACAGAAACAAGACAAATAAATCTAGAGATTCTATTGCCATAAGAACCAAGAAATTTGGTAACACCTCAACTCTCAGCTGTTGAGGGTTTGCTTGTGGCTTTTGCTTTTGACAATTGTTCCATGATGCATGTTTTCATTACATTGTTTTGTGCTTGAGAATTCTCAGGTTTATTAAGTAAGAATCTATTAGACTTTAAATAAATAATAAAGCCACGATCAGGACAGATAAACTCATTTGGAGAAAGAACAGTTTGTACCTTACAGGACAGGTCAGCCAGGAAGTTGCCTTAAGGCATTGAGGCTCATTACAATGAGGTGCCAAGGAGTTGGAGGTTAATTCAAAAACCAGTTATCTTTTAATAATGTGTTGTATTAATGGATACACATCTCATTTTGGTATGAAATTAACTATTCTAAATGAATTGTTCTAAAAGAGCTCTCCATTTAGTTACATTCCAAAGAGAATGTGCACAAATTTCAATTAAGGATTTAGATGCTTGCCTGTGTCTATTTGGAATAGCACTTGTTCATTCAAGATGATACAATTAGATTGCTTTACTATAGTCAAATTTTAATAATCTTTTCCATTAACAGACTCTGAAGGGTAAAACTCAAATGTAAAGTATAGTCTGTCACAAAACCTTGAAATACTTATGTCTGAAGGACGTGAGTACGGTAAGGGAGTCATTTCTGCTGGGTTTCAATACATTCTCCTGAATGAAGTATTTCACATTACTAAGTAAAACGTCTGGTGCCTGGTTCGGAGTCACTAACACATTCATATGTCCTTAAAAGCTTCAGGAGCATCATTTGAAAGGACTGGGCTCACTCACCAGTTTTCACAATTGTTTTCAGCTTGCCAAAATCCATTATGGAAGAATTATTCCTTCCCAAATGGGGCTGCCAATCCTGTTTCTTCCCATGTCCATCAAACGCTGAATGTTAGGAACCGCCCAGCGTCCTGACGTCATCTTACATAAAGCTCCCTTTAAGAGAACCTCCCCCCCCCTTTTTCTTCCTTTCTCCCTCTCTTCAGGAGGCTGCAGGCACCTCCGCTTTCCTTTCTTCTCTTTCTCCCTCTCTTTCTCTCTCTATCCCTCTTTCTTTCTCTTCCCACTCCCCTGCCCCTTTAATAATAAAACTTCCCACGTGGATGCCATGTCTGCATGGTGTGAGCAACTCTCCGCAGTGCCCCCTTGGCCGCTGCCACAGAATGTCTCCTTGGCTCAAGCCGGCCAAGGCCTCTCACCCAGCGTTTCGCAACACTGAGTATATTCCATTCAGGATTGCCCCGCATGAATTTCCATCACTGGAAAAATTCGTACAACTTCAAGAGGCCACAGTTTGTGTTTTTGTCTCTGAAGTTTTCGGGTCATTAAGAAACAGGAATGGATGCAACTATCTGTCTTCAGTATCACCTTCTACTGTCTCACTCAGTAATAAATTTCACAGAAAATCTGCATGTCATTGGTAGGTGAAGTGAAAAACTGAAAGATTTGCCTTGCATCGAAATACTAAGACCACAGCCAACAAAACCACACCAAACAGTAGTGACGTTACAGCAGTAACAGCAGCTTCAGATCAACTTAGGCCCTCTAGACATATTTAAAGCACATTATTATAGCCGGTTTCCTTCATTTTTGATAAGAAATTATGAGATTGTTTTGTCTTTTGAAAATTATCTGGGAATATAGTGCTTGCCTACCATTCGTGAAGCCCTGGGCTTGAACCTCAGAATCACAACACACAAACTGGGTGTGTTCGCACATGCCTATAATCTCAGCATGTGGGAGGTGGAGGCAGAGGGATCAGAAATTCAAAGTCATCATCAGCTGCATAGCAACTTCCAGACCATCCTGGACTATATAAAACCCTGTCTCCAATAACAGTAATCATCAACACCAGCATCATCATCATCATCATCACCATCATCATCTCCATCACCATCATCATCATCACTATCATCATCATCACCATCACTATCATCGACATCATCACCATCACTATCATCATCATCAT
Source organism: Peromyscus attwateri (assembly GCA_902168425.1). Classification (NCBI taxonomy): domain Eukaryota; kingdom Metazoa; phylum Chordata; class Mammalia; order Rodentia; family Cricetidae; genus Peromyscus; species Peromyscus attwateri. Next base: position 25,040 of record CABHPP010140047.1, on the reverse strand, counting down.
CATCACTATCATCATCATCTGTCCTTTGATCTGCTTTGATTTTATTCTTTTTCTTTGTTTTTTTTTTACAGTGGTATTATTTTAAATAGATCTGAGGTGAGAGAATATCATACCCAGCCTACTACTGTGTGTGCACATGCATGCATGCATGTGTGCACATACATGTACTGGTGTGTGCATGTGTAGGCACACATTTTCATACTGTGCATGTATACACATATATCATGTGTGCGCATGTATGCGTGTGTGTGTGTGTGTGTGTGTGTGTGTGTGTGTGTATCAAGACTGTGTAGCTAACAAGTGAAAACATGTGGGTTTCAACTCAGGCAGTCTGCATGCAGAGACAATTGGTGAGTTTTATATGAATTTCTTATTGTTTAACACACAAGCAAAGGGCAGAGAGACAGAGGATTTACTGGCATCAAGATTATAATTTGTGTTATTTTAAGGAGACTCCTTTGAGGTGTGAATGTAAAACTAAGGATGATTTCATTTGCCCAGGGCTTTGAGGGTTGTTTGGTGAATGAGAATTCTAGATGAGGAGAGAAAATAGAAATTGAACTTTTTATTTACAGCTGTAACTTTTTCATTAAAAAGGCTAGTTCTGTCTTGATACATCGGGGAACGTGCTGGGATGAGTTAGTGCTGATGTTTACAAATGAGGGTAGAGACTGCTTTACACTATTTCTGTTATAAGCTGACATCAAATATTACCCAAATTTTCAAGTAGGCAAAATCCTGAATTTAGGAATTATTATAGCTTATTGTGCAAGCTGCTCAATCCCCATCAGAGAATCTGCCATGCTTGGAAACCCACGAACCACCAGGTTGAAGCTAGGTATTATTTAATCTGTCTTTGTGTCAATTGTAACTTATCATTGTGCATTTACATCTTAAATATTTACCATCTTTCTCTGCCAACAGGGTCTCATTTAAATGTCAGTTACATGAATTTTGGAAAGCAGAGAGAAACATGGGCTGTGACAAGATGGGGATCTGCCAGGAGCTTCCAGGTGTTACACTCCAAATGACCGGCCTGCAGCTGAGGTGATTGGCACCCATCCCCTCCTCTTTTCTCTCCTGAACTGAGAAATGACTGGTGGCTTTATCTGATAATTTTACCCTCAATGGTAACATAGAATTCTAATGTCCTGCCTTTAAAAAACTATCTAAGGGAGTGCCTCCTTTTGATGGAATCCCCAGTCTATATGGTCACTAGTCATTAACATATTTTTCATTATTTACATCATTCTCAAATATAATTTTCATGTTTCTTTGTAGATCACACAAGGGAAAAAAATCACATCTTCTGGGGATTATTCTAAGTTTTCTCTGATATGAGATCATCATCTTAATGCTCACATACAATGTGCTTTCTCCCCGTTTCAGGATTATTACTTGGAAATTTCATCACCTTTCTGGCATTGACAAAAAACAAAAAACAAAAAACAAACAAAAAAACCCCAAAAAACTTGTCACCAGAGAGAAGCACCTTCTGTATGCTCAAATATCTTCCAAGAGATTATCAAGTACACAAAAAACAGACTTTTTTGACAAACATTTCATGATTTTAACAAGTTAAGTTATCAACAAGAGCCATGTTTTCTTTTGGACATTGTCATCTCTGGTCATTTTTAAGGACAGCTATGATGGCCTTTGAGTTAACTCACTGAAAAGCACAGCAGCTCCTCACACACAGCTCAATGAGCTGCTGCTCTTCCTAATTGGGTAATTATGTGCTTAGGCAGAGGCCAGAGTAATTAAGTTTATATCTATTAGCCAAACATTGACAGTATTGGTCCATAGCAGGAGCTGAATACAGGCAAATAACTCTCAAAGATAATGGGAAAAAATGCACAGACTGTTAGAATGAAAAATGGCCCAAATATATAATACAAACTAAATTTTAAGCAAATAAGTTATATATTATATAGACAATTTATAACTCCCAAGTATGTTTTGTATACCTATAGCTGTTTCCCTTAAACTATTTGGCATTATCTTCTATTGCATTCTGTACATAATCATTGTCTGATGATAAAAAAAAATACTCTGTAAGTCCACAGGCATGCTAACACAGTAATGGAAGATATGTGTACACCTGTGTTTGTGTAATGTGCATATGTGTAAATTCATGTGTGTATATTTATAAACATATGGTATATTCCTTGATCTTTAATAAGTTCTTCTTGGTAAATCTAAAAGCCAATAAAGTTTTTGATCATTATTTTCTACTCAGAATTATTTCCTTTAATCATAGTGCCTACAACATAAGAAAGTGACACATTTTCTAGTCTTGTTGATTTTTTTGATAGTATAAAAGAAGAGAATGGGTAGCTCACAAAATTCTTTTGTTGTTTGACAATTCTTAAAAACAACTGTAAATGTATAAATTCTGTTTCATCGATTAATGTGAACTTACTAACCAGATTAAAAATCAGACTGTATCTAACTGGCGCTTTAGAGGGCTGTGTCTTCGCTGACGTGGTTGATTGCTGGAACAACCAGTAGCCTGAGTATTAATCATTCTTTTGCTTTTCTTTCTAGTTCTGAGTCCCCTGTAGCTAAGCTCCTGAATGTGTTGTTCTTCAGCTGTGGAAAACAACTTTAGCATTGAAAAGAAGGGGTAAATTACCACAGCAGATCTTGGGAAGGCAAACACATCAGAGCAGGATCACTTCAGCTTTGAGGGAGTCTGTAGGAGCCCCTTTACAATAGTTAATGCTCAGTATGATAGAGTCCTGTGCATTGGGTATGTGCCTCATCCAAGATAAAACATCTCTCAGGCCTACTGTGCAGAAGAAATGCCAAGCAAACAGGCTGGACATCCAAGAGCAGGAGACCACTCTAGATGCTGAGCTGTTCATGGCATTCAAGAACATCATCAGCTTATCCAGGTACCACAGGGTTGATGGGCACAGGCTCATGTATAGTTTGGATGTACCATCTCGTAACAGCAGCTCACACGTGGCTTTCCTGCAACGTCAGATGCAGCATAAACTATCTTGGTGTCGATTTCTCCTCCGTTTACTTTTTACTTTGTAGAAATTTTCTCATCCAGTTCTCTCTGATCTTCCCCAACCTCTGGCTCTTATAGTCTCCTCCTGTGCTCCTCACTTTCCACAATGTTCCCCCATATCCAGCTTCATCAGGCTTACCTCTGTTTATATTAGAGTTGACCAAACAAGTTCCTTTAAAGATACAGTCTGCTTTGCTTAAATGAACTGCGCTGCTGCTCTCAATGACAGGACATTTAATTTGATTAGACATTTATTTATATTTAGGCAGAATACCTCCAGTGTGGTGTGATTCTGGAACTATTCCTTATTTCTTTGAAGCTTTTTTTCAAAGTGGCCCATAACTGACTTTTGTGTAGCAGAATTACTGACAGAAACAACCTAGAAGGGAAAGCATTGTTTATTTGGCTCATGGTCTCTGAGGTTTCATTCCTTATCTCTTGACTCTGTTGATTCTGGGCTTATGGTGAGATGGCACATCATGGTGGCAGAGCCATGTGTAGCCTGTTCATGTCATGGTGGACAGGAAGCAGAGACAACAACGGAGGAAGTGGCTAGGACATGATACAGAGCCCAAGGGCTCATCCTCTATGACCTGCTCTCTCCCACTAGGCGCCACTTCCACTGACTTCTTACTGTGTCTAATATTGCTTCCTATTATAAGTCCATCGATGGAATAAATAAATCGCTCATTATGTCAGAGTCACACGGACTCAATGATGCTCACAGAGGTGTACTTGGCCAGCCATCTAGCTATTTCTTCATATAATCAAGCTGACAGCCAAGATTAACCTTCAAAGGTTGGCTTTTCTTTTTTCTGAGTTGGAGTTTGTGATTTAGCTTTCTCAGGTCTACTATGTAAATTAACACATTGTCTGTATTCTATTTTGCAGGAGTTTATCACTGTAGTCTGCTCTTCTGAGTCCCTATCCTTTTGGGTTTTGCCTTTAAAATATATTCTTTATTTTTACAGAAATATGTCTGTCCTTATGAAATATGTTTTTCACAGTAGATGTAAATGAGGCAGAAATTGGTATGTTCTGTTGTGGGTTTTCTTTTCATCAAGAAATGATTAACAAATCCTATACATGCTGTTTATAGGCAGATTCTTCCTAACATTCACAAATAAGCAAATCACTCACCCCTTTTCTGTCCAACCCCAGGACTTAATCTTTCATAAGTGTCAATTTCCACTAGTTGAATTGTTCTCGGTCTAAAACACTCAGTCCCCACAGAATGGTTAGGAGAACCCTGCCACAGAAGTCGAGAAGGGCAGGGTTTCCGTAGACCAGGAACCCTGTGTGGATTACCTTGTCCTTGCCTCCAGCCTTGCCAGTTCTGGATCAGTGTGACTTCTTATCTTATAACCATTAGAAATTTCTGAGTGTATTTCTGAAATTTGAGGGTTGCTAATGGCCTGAGGAAACCACTGTGCTTAGTACAAGACAACGCTTAAAGAGGAAATGAGCCAACAAGATCCGTCATACCGAGATTATATTGTCAAGAAATACACAGGGTCTGAGATTTTACTCTATTTTCAGATAAACTAATCAGATTGCCATAGTTTCATGGATTCTAGCAGAAGACACAAGACTCCCAGCTTAAAAAGGGAAACTGTATCAGGCAGAGCAATGGGAATTAGAGGAGGATTAGAATTATTTGTGAAAATGTGTCAGGCCCCGGTTCTCAGGACACAGAATGCTGAAGGCCTGTTAATTTGTTTATGCATCTTGCTGTGTCCTGGGAGAGGGTTCCTGAATTTAGGGACCCAAATCTGATAAGATGGACGGGGGTGTGCCTGACTTTTCTTCCACAGGGACGATTATCTTAAATAGACTAGACAATGAACACACCCCTCCCTCTGCCCGAGAGGTCCCACAGCCTCTACACTGAGTCTGTCAAACATTGTCCCTTGTCCCTGAGAGACCTCCAGTGTTTCCTTTCAGGTGGCTTGGTGAGTAAACGTTCTAGAAATGATCAGCCTAGTGCCTTGCTCACAGGTCTATAGACATACGAGGCACATAGAGGGAGGTGTATGTTTTCCTTTCTTTTTTAATTTTTTGCCCTTAATCTTACATTATTAGACTAAATACTTGTTGTTAAGTAAATGTAAAGTGAAGTTTCTACTGTAAATTTCTTAGAATGCATTGGCATATAACTCTGGAAGGAAGAGAAATTGATTTAATGAAAGAACGAAGCCGTATGCCATTGTATATTTTCAAGAGTATGTCTTCTTTTTCTTAGTAGGTCTTTGTTATTTTTAAACTTAATTCCATAAAACACATTAATGATACATCTCCTTGTACATCTGCACATTGTAGCTTTGAATTCTTTTCTAAAGCAAATATATGCAAATTCACTTCATTTTCATAACAAACTGCTGTATCTGTCATATAAACAGACCAAAATTTCTGCAATATTTACCTATTGTACTAGATAAGGTCTTGTTTTGTGCATTTCTTGAGATGTTTTTTTTTTTTTTTAATTTCTATGTGTCATGATTTTGTTCTTCAAGGTAAATGTTTTGGAAAACTGGGCTGAAATTTTTCTTCTTTAAAAAATAATTCCTAAGTGAAAAGTTTAAAAATGTCTTCTTTTCAAACCTAGTGATTCATCCAAGTCATATTTCTTATAATTGCCATCATTTCTTCCTAATTTATCTTATAATATCCACATGTTAATCTTTTTAAATTTTAATTTAAATTTTATAGTTAATCTTATAGTGAAAATGTCAAAACTGCCAAAAAATTCATGACAAAATTAGTATCAGCTAAATTTACTCTGGAAGGTAATTGTGTTTTCAGCCCTACGTCTTCAAAATGTCTTCTGAATTCAGTAAGCTCTGTCATCTGTGACTGATGAAACCCTGCATGAATTCCTACACTTGGTTTGAGCCCCACCCATAAAGAATGGCCTGTTGTATTCCATTGGATCCATCTTTTTGTCTTTTTCTCCCATGTTAGGTCATGGTTAAGACGCTTCACGTCAGCTCTGTGATGTTCTGCTGGGAATTTCAGATATTCCTTCTCTCACAGATGTATTGAATGCTGTTGACAAATACACATCTTCCACATCTCTCTTGCTGCTCTCTGCTCTCTGTAGCATTTCTTACAGCCATTTCTGCTTATCTGCTTGCCTTCTACGTCTGTATGTTCCTAGAGACAAGGATTAGATCAGAGTATGCATGTTCGGGAAAGCTGTGTAGTGGTTTTCACAAGGAACATGGGGAAATAAGTAGAATAAGACTGTCGGGAGCCAGATGTGGTAGCACATGACTGTGATCCTAGAGCTTGGGAGGTAGAAGCAGGAAGGTCAGGAGTTCAAGTCCAACCTCAGATACATAATGAGTTTGAGGCTAGCCTGAGCTGTGTGAGACCTTGACTCAAAACCAAACGCCAAGGATATTCTGATTGGATTTCAAGGATAGGAGGGACTCATGAAGTGCTACCCTATCTGAGGAGCAACTGATGATTGCTGATAGAGGGGAGGGCAGTTTCTTCCAGGACTTGGCCCAGGAGAGGCTATCCTTGCTCCAGTAGACAGTCCCACACCCAGGTACATTCAGGCAGCAAAGTGGACTTAGTGTGTATTAAAGAGAGCGCAAGAAGTTGGGAGGGGAAAGTGATGAGGCTTTGGGAAGAAATTAGAAGGAAGGGGATGGGGGTGGATTTGATCTAAACATTTTATTTGTATGTTTTAATATTAAATAAAATACTTAAAAACAAACAGACCAACAGAATCTTTCCTGCAAAGTGGACTCTGAAAACCTTGTTTGAGTCTGTAAGGTCTCTGCAGTGAACTGCCCCGTACCACTGGTGGTGAAAAGCCCCAGTTCATACAATGTTCTGCAAGGTGCTATGTGATGGACCCCAGTGTGCCCTCAAATCCTCCTAACTACCCCGGCCTTCTTAGGCTCTGCACACAGCAGCTTATCCTGTTGTCTGGATGCTCTTCCCACAGAGCGTTCCAGATCTCATTCCTTCACCCATCTGAGGCAATTGCTTAGATGTCACCATATCCCAAAGATGCTTCTCCTTTATTTCACATCACGCCCTCCCTTTGCTTAACTCCCTCCTTCACGGTGTACGTGTTTGCTGATCATTTTATCTTAGCATACTTCGTGTTTCGTTACGGTGACTCGTAGTGCCCACCGACCGGCACCACTCTCTACACATACAGAGATTTGTAGGGTTTTTAGACTCTATATTTTAAGCATCTATTAAAAATATAAAGTAGAGGGTTTTGTTGTGATATTTTCAGACATGCGTAAATATACATCCACCAGCTTTGTGTCTGTTACTCTCTTATTCTCCCACCCCACTTCCCTCTCCCATCTTCATGGCTTCCCCTTTACTACCATGCCATTTTTTTGGTCTATTACCCGTGTGTTACAATTAGAATATGAAATGGAATGCCTCCCACAGGCTCAGGGTTAAATCTGGTCAACAGCAAGTGGCTCTGTTCTCCCCTTTTCAGTTTTATGTGTCAGGTTTTCTGCTACAGTAGTGAGAGAGCTCAGCACCACAGATGAGAGAAGACATCCAGGACTCGTCTTTTGAGCCTGGCTTTTGTCATTTAACATAATGATCTCTGGTGACAACCATTTCCCCACACTTGGCATGATTTCATTCATAGTTACTATGCTGGAGACCAGGACAATTTAAGGCTTTACCAGAGAGAGGCCCATGTATGGAGAAGGAACATAGTTCCTTGTCTAAACCAGGAATATGTTTGGAAAGGCCAATAATGGCCTGTGTCTTGGACCTGGGGGAGCTGCAACTTTGAATCCTAAGAACCCAAGTCTTCTCGCCATCAAGGACTATGGCTATTGCTTGTGAGGCTGCTGTGAGCTCAGGTCTGTGCCTGATACCCCATGTTCCCTATGTGTAGCATTGTGTAATTAGTTTCCTGCTGACTTCGTTCTGTTGTATGGTAGCTTTCTGCTGACTCTGTCCCATTTCCTTCTACAAGCTGTGTATTCAATGCTGTACTTCTTAATAAACTTGCTTGGCCTAAGATATAGCTTGTGCAAGACCTCCTGACCCCAGCTTTCCTCTCTTCTTTATGTTTCTCATTTCCTGGTCCTCCTTGTCAGGACCCTGTGACTAAAGAATGACTGGCTGGTCCAGGTCAATACAGTTTAATAAAACTGTTATGTACACACAGCACATTTTCTTTATCTACTGCATGTTGGTACACACCTAGGCTCATCTCACGACTTGACTATTATGGATAATGCCACAAGAGGCGTAGGTGTGCAGGTACCTCTGTAGAGCTGCCATTGTTCCTTTGCTTTTATCCTGGCAGTGTTAGTTATAGTTTTTGAGAAAGCTTCATCTGGATTTTCACAGTGGTTGGACTAATTTACATTCATACCAACTGTGTGTAAATAAGAGTTGATTTTTCCCCTTCTAAATCCACACCAAGGTTTGTTGTTTTGTTACCTACTTGATAATAACCATTCTGACTGGCACGAGACAGATTCTTAATGGAGTTTCGATCTGCATTTCTCTAATTATCTAGGATTATTGAACCTCTTTACCATGCATTTATTGGCCATTTGTACCTTCCCATATTCAGCGTGTCTATTGAGTTCCTTTGCCTGTTATTATCTCTTTTTATTGTTTTTTTTTTTTTCTGCTGATTCTACTGGTCCCCAGTGAACAAGCCACAATTGGGTCATCCACCTTGAAAGCAGACTCTGTATGTGCACATTTGGTATTTCCCTATCCCTTTCTCAACCCACCTACTGGTGTTTACTAGAATTGTGTACCCACTCATAGGAGAATACTAGTTGTGGAACAAGGATGACTGGACGGCTACTCACAACACCAGGGAGGCTACCTGGAAAACAGGACCCCAAGAAAGACACGGGGATCGCCCAATGACGGAGAAATGGATGAGATCTACATGAACAGTCTGGACGTGAGTGGGGGTAATGAGGGGCGAAGGGCAAGGGAAAGAGAACTTGGGGGAGCGGGAGAGCCCAACTGGATCAAGAACAGAGAGGGAACACAAGGAATGTTCATGGTAAATGAAGACCACATGAGAATAGGAAGAAGCAAAGTGCTGGAGAGGCCCACAGAAATCCACAAAGAAGTCCCCACAATAGACTGCTGGCAATAGTCGAGAAATAGCCCGATCTGACCTACCCTGGTGATAGGATGGCCAAACACCCTAATTGTCGTGCTAGAAACCCCATCCAGTGACTGAGGGAACTAGATGCAGATATCCACGGTCAGGCCCCGGGTGGAGCTCCGGGAGTCCAATCGGCGAGAAGGAGGAGGGTTTATGTGAGCAAGAGTTGTTGGGACCAGGGATGGATGGAATACAGGGACAAGTGGCCAAACGAATGGAAACACATGAACTGTGAACCAATGGCTGAGGGGCCCCCAACTGGATCAGGCCCTCTGAATGGGTGAGACAGTTGATTGGCTTGATCTGTTTAGGAGGCATCCAGGCAGTTGGACTGGGTCCTGTGCTCAGTGCATGAATTGGCTGTTTGAAACCTGGGGCTTAGTAGAGACCCTTGGCTCAGCCTGGGAGGAGAGGACTAGACCTGCCTGGGCTGAGTCCACCAGGTTGATCTCAATCCTCGGGGGAGTCTTTGCCCTGGAGGAGATGGAAATGGGGGGTGGGCTGGGGGGTGGAGGGGGGTGGGGCGGGAGGAGGGAGAACGGGGGAATCTATGGCTGATATGTAAAGCTGAATTATATTGTAAAATAAAATAAAATAAATTAAAAAAAAGAATCGTATCTCATATAAGCTACTTTGTAGTCAAATCCTTGTCTCAGACTGCTTAGAGCAGTGGTCCTCAACCTTTCTAATGCAGTGACCCTTTAATACAGTTCCTCATGTTGTGGTGATCCCCAACAATAAAATTATTTTGTTGCTATTTCATAACTGTGATTTTGCTACTGTTATGAATCATAATGTAAACATCTTATATGTGACCTCCAAAGGGGTTGCAACCCACAGGTTGCTGCTTAGAGGATTCAAATCCTTGGAATCTTTCCATTTTCATATTCAATTATAGCTATTGTTGTTGGTTGTTTCTGCTCTTTTGCTCTTATTTTTTTTGAGGGGCCCACAACCCAGCTCCCAAATAGATCACACACAGAGGCTTATTCTTAATTATGAAATGCCTGACCTTAACTTGGCTTGTTCTTGCCAGGTTTCCTTTACTTAAATTATCTAGTCTACCATTTGCCTCTGGGCTTTTCCTGTTCTCTTACTTCTGTAAATCTTACTTTTACTCTGTGGCTTGCTGTGTAGCTGGGTGGCTGACTCCTGATGTCCTCCTCCTTCTCTTGCTCCTTTTTTTTTTTTCTTCCCAGATGTCCCCTTCTCTTTATCCTCTCTGCCTGCCGGCCCTGACTATTTCTCTCTCTGGTCTTGCTATTGGCCATTCAATTCTTTATTAGACCATCAGGTGTTTTAGACAGGCAAAGTAACACAGCTTCATAGAGTTAAACAAATGTAACATAAAGAAAAGTAATACACCTTAAAATAATATTCCCTAATAACCTATGAATAGTTTGGGTAGAAAAACAGATTTGTAGAGTAATGTGATGGCTATACTTGGTTGTCAACTTGCCTGGAATGAACTAAAAGCCAAAAATGGAGGGCACACCTGTGAGGGATTTTTGCATAATTTGAAGTAGGAAGATCTATTTCTACTCTGGATCTTTGAGGAGGACATGACTTTAATCCTGGTCATTTCAGGTAGGAAAACTCACCTCTAATCTGGGTCACATCTTCTGTTGGAAGCCTATATAAGGACGTGGAGGAAGAAAGCTTTTGCCCTTTGCCTGTTTGCTCTCGCCTTGCTAGCCTATGCATTCCTTCATTGGTATTAGAGCCTACTTCTTCAGGATTCCAGTGTTTACTGAAGACCAGCTGAGACATGCAGCCTCATGGGCTGAACAACTTCTGGATTCTTAAACTTTCTGTTCACAGGCAGCCACTGCTGGATTAGCTGGACCACAGCCTATAAGCTCTGTTACTCTAGAGAACCCTGACTAATACAAGTGATTAAGTTCTTCAATCTAAGTCACCTGGACCACAACAGCTTTAACAACTTATACAAGAAATATCTATAGTGTTTACATGTTGGGGGCCGTGTTTCCATGGTGCCCCTTTTAGAAGCATCAGAAGAAAAGCAGATGAGTGCCAGATAAACACTGTAATCAAAAGTATGTTTGTGTATTCTCATTCAGACTCCTTTCAATAAACATGACAGTAGAGGTCAATTTCATAAAGAAATTCAGGCACTGTTTCTGCACCATGGGAAGAAGCACTTGGTATCCTATCATACACTTTATAAAGCAGTGTTTGGCAGAATGCTGATGCTTTAAAGTATCCGTTGTTGGATGTTTAAGTCATGTTTACTAGCTGGAAGTGTTAAAACACATTCAAGTTAATTACTTCACTTGTCTCGCATGTTGTGTTTAATTAAGCAATTATTATAACGCTCATTCTGAAGTTCTGATACATTCTCCCCTGAACTCAGAAGTATTTGTCCTCATGAATAAATATCAATATTTTATGGGCACCAAATATTATCAGTCTCAACAGAACAATTTGAATAAATGATGAGACTTTCTCTGCTTGAACTGACATATTTAATGAATTCATTTATTTTTCTTCTAGGGCCAGAGGCAAGAGATTATGTATTTAAATCCAGGCTTCTTATAAACTATGATTTTTCAGGAAGGAAAAAAAAAGCACATGGACTATTTAATGAAAGGAATAGGAAAATGACCAGGAAAAGGTCCAGTAAGAGGAGTGTCTTGTAATACTGAAAAGTACTTTTAACAATGTGTAAGTGCCCAGCATCATGAAAACAGTAAGACCTAACCTAGGGGACCCCATATTCCTGAAGTGCTCAGACCTGCCTTTAGAAGCAAAAGCTAAAACCTAGTGAAATCAGCTGGGGTGGATCTCAGTGGAAGCTTCATTAGCCTAGAGTCTCTCACCAGATGCACACTGGCCATGCTCATTTATCCAGGGTCTACAACTGCAACCATGAGGCATCGATGCTTCCGTTTCCCATGATCCTTGAAAACCAGGCTGAGGCATAGGGGAATCAAAGCGAAGAAACTCCTAAGCATCCAAGGAGGGACACTTTAAGAATAGTATCTGCCTACAGGTTTTTGAGGAGCCTAACACAGATGACGAAATGGGAAGTCCTGTGAAAGCCCTAACATTTCCTCAACAGGTGGAAACCATCTTAACTAGGATACCAGAAGACCGTAAGACTTCTGGCATGGTGATGTCACGCTCTTATATTCTGTAGCATGGCTACCCTTTCAGCAAAAATGGAATAGGATGTGATCTGGAATTTATCAGACGTCAGAGCAGCGGGAACAGCAGTGAAACCTGTCTCAAAGTCCACAACTGCCTCCAGTAAAGAGGGCCACCCACGGCAGGGAGCAGAGCAAGACTTCCCACAGAAGAGGGCTGGGCTGTCAGCAAATTCCACTAGCCTGACACTGCTTTCCTTCCTGTTTTCCTACAACTCCTTGTTGTGGATGCAAACAAATTTGTTTTGTCTTATAAAATTGATTAAATAGATGGAGGAGAAATTAATAAATGGTCTGTGTTGAGTCCTACATTATGTAATATCACTGTACTCTTAGGGAATGTGGTACTTGGATACAGCTCCACCATAAAACATTAACTTGGTTTTGAGCCGCTAAAATGGGAAATAATCATAAGGGACGTGAAATTGAGCTACTATGAAATGAGAGTAGAGTGCCAGAGAGGAAATAATGACAGCTTCTCAGACTGGGCATTGTTGAGGGATCGGAGCAGTAGCCCTGTGCTGAGCAGGCTGTGTGGAAGAGGGCTGTGGGGAACAGGGCTGCAGTGAGGAGGGCTGTAGAGAACAGGGTTGTGCTGGGCAGGGCTGCAGTGAGCAGGGCTATGCTGAGCAGGGCTGCAGTGAGCAGGGCTGTAGAGAACAGGGTTGTGCTGGGCAGGGCTATGCTGGATAGGGAGGGATGTGCTGGGCAGTGAGTAGGATTGTGCTGGGCAGGGCTGCAGTGAGCATTGTATGAAGCTTCCCTGAGTCACTGGTCACAGCCCAATGGATTCCAGGCTGATAATTCCAAAAATAAAGAAAAAAAAGATATAAAAATGAAAGCTTAAATATTGTTCTAACTTATAAAAAGGAAGAAGGGGAATTGTTGAGACACATCATTGTTCCAGAGAAAACCTGAGCAGTGATCCACTCTTCTACGTGAACTGTGGAGTTGCTTTAGTGCAGTGAGAAGCCCAGGCAGGCTGTGTGGGTTCAGTAGCACTGGGTTCTTTAAGAAGACAGCTTGCTGTTTCACACTGTGCTAACACTGGGGAATCCCATGGCTTTGGGAGATGCAAACTGCTCACACCACAAATATCGGTTCCACTTTGGGAAGATGCTTGGCCTGCACTGCACTCTAGGATCTGGGCATCTGTTCTGGGTGAGTCACACCTGTGGGGAGCACATCATAATAACCTGTTAGATAAATATTGAAAGTGGCCGCAATAACTGGCCAGGAAGAAATCAACAAGTGGGATGTTATTTTCTCATCTTTTCAGTTAGACCTTTTTCCGCTTCTAGTATTAAAGGGATTCACCACCGTACTCTTGATTCGAAACACACCATTGCGTCGGTTCAGTGTTTTGCTACTTTTCCCTACTCAAAACAGAGCGGATGTTACACATTAGCTCTGTTCATTGTCAGACGGTTGTTTAGTTCTCCACTCACATGTGTGATAAACCCCACGTCACTCTTCTATTTCCAGTCTCTCGGTATTAATTTATGTGCACGTAAATATGGGTGACTATATGTCCCCCTGATACCCTCCGTGACCTTCTGTCTGTCTCATATCTGGGATGTGTTCCTTCAGCCCTTGAGTGCTCATGGGTAGGTCTGCTGGCACTGAAGGCTTCCAGCATGATGATCTCACAAGGCTCTGGCTTCTGCTTGGCCTGGACTGGTCCTGATGGGGACTTTCACCATCTGTCATCTAGTCTCCACAGTCAGCTGAGGAGACAAAGCCATCCATTTTTATTCTTTTGTTGTTGTTTGTTTTGTATGTTATAGAAGAACATGACTACCCCCCCCCCCCCCCCACACTAATTCCTTTAAAAAAAATTTCCCTTGGTCTTTAACATTCAACATTTTCACTGTGATATGCACAGGCATAGTTATCTTGGGATTTATTTCATGGGTTAATGTTAATGGGTTATATTAACAATTATGGAAAACATGTTGACACCATTCTTAGTTTTTATTTAAATCTAAGCCAGTATTTATCCAGATGTTATTTAACAGAATAAAAATTCTGTATTTTGTCCTCATCTCCAGAAGAGAGTGGAGACAGGGAGGGAAAGAGGGAGAGGGAAAAGGAGAGGGAGAGAGGGAGAGAGGGAGAGAGAGAGAGAGAGAGAGAGAGAGAGAGAGAGAGAGAGAGAGAGAGAGAGAGAGAGAGAAGAGCACTCTGCTATTCTGTTACAGTCCTGTTGGACCTTTAAGAAGCATGACACCTGGTTTTGACAGAAACAATGATCTCTGGTGCATGATGATACAATGTTAAAAACTAATTTACTTTATATTAATTTCATGAGAACCAAAGACACCATCCTTCTCCTCCCAAGCTTGGAGACATAGATTTGGGTTTCTCACACCCTCCGCTCAGCACTACCACACACACCCCTTTGAAGAAATGGAACATTCTTCTATGTTGAGCTGAATAAAGGAAGCTCAGAGGCACTTGTTCACTTGTGTTAATGGTAAATAAAAGAGTGAAAACACATTAAATTTTCCATTATGTTTTTTTTAATATACCAGAATTCTCATATTTAAGAAATATTGTGTGTGTGTGTGTGTGTGTGTGTGTATGTGTGTGTGTGTGTTGTGTGATAGAGAAAGAGGGAAGGAGGAAGAG
>CABHPP010140046.1:2650-14430 GCA_902168425.1 Peromyscus attwateri | reverse complement strand
AATTAATGTCTCCTAAGGACTGTAAAGACCTTGTACCATCAATTCTGTCATCATTGATTCTACTCTTCTACATCACAGTTTAACATTGGAGTGCAACTGTACAAAGAAAATACTGTATACAAGCTCCTAGAAATAATTCCATTTGAATCCTAAACCTTAATGTTAAATGTTCAAAGTGTAGAACTTCTGGAAGATAAGGGAGGGACCAGGCCTCTTTGAGTTTGGCAAATCTGTGTTCCACAGAAACAACACAAGCATGGTACCAGTACTTCACAGTGATGTCAATGAGGACATTTCAAAGCACAGTCCCACGCCCAATGCTCTGCAGCAGCAGACTGAAGTTATTCAGAAGCTGCCAGCCAGCCCCAAGAATTGCAAAGACTATGCAGGACCATGCAGGACCACAAAGATCCACACTGGAGCATGCAGGATGAGCGGGATCATGCTGGACAATGCAGAATCATGCAGGAACATGCAGAACTCTGCATCTGACCTCTTGCTTCCACCCAGCAAGGGGAGGACCCACCACACTGTCTCCCATGACTCAACAGCATGCCCCTCACTCACCATATCTTGCTTTTCCAGCTCAGCCATGCTCTCTGCTCAGCTCCCTGCAGCAACACTCCCAGGACAGCAAAACAAAACTACTGGTAACAGACTCTCTTCAAAGCCAATTCTGAAGCTGGCAGCTGGAAGGACCCTGCACACCTTCTGACTAGCAGGTCGCCTGGAGGGCCTGATTGGCTAGTGAGACCTGAGTGACAAGAGCACCCCCATATGGTTAAACTGTGCTTAAAGACATAGCACAATGATTCCTAATCCTACTTTCCACTGCAGACCCAGAACTTTTCTGAACCAGCAGAGATTTGCATTTCAATAGCATTTGCCCCTGGCTCTAATAACAGAACATGTGATCTTCCTGATCTCCATAGGCACTTCCCCTTCATCCTCCTGGACACAATGTAGCTAGCTTGTACAGCCCACTGTACTATGTGGGATTGAGTGAGTCCCTGTCACACAGGTAGAAGGGTACCCAGTATATTAACAACTAAAGAGAGATTTAAAGACACACAAGGAGAGTGTTTGTTAAATGACTTAACACTGACATCAGGTGAACTGAAGATACTTTTCACCTGGTTGTCACATAGTTTATTTTTTTTAATGTTAGAAACAGGGAAGAATGAAATTTTCTACAGTGATGATGTCACAGCCCTGAGACAGACAGTAGCCAGGGCTAGTTAAAAGGATATCCCTATGTTCTTGCGTGGAAGAAGCTTTTCACTTCCACTGAGTCAGCCTGTTAAGAGGCAAAAGCTGCTTCATTCTGAGGTTAATATAGTTCATCGTAACCACTCATCTAAGAGCAGAGTGTACAGTGATGTAAAATGTCTTTTCCTTATAGTCCTCTGTATTTTTGTTCTCTATCTTTTCCATCTGTGCAATGGCATTGGTATATTGGTACAGTTATCCTTTAGATTGAACATCAAGATTGACAGGTTGCATAGTTTCCAAAGCAATATTTTTTCCACTGTGTCATTTATTGATTTTCAGCTAAGACCTTGGGGTACAAGAGGAACCTGCTAAGGGATTTCTTTCCATCATTTTTATAATTTACATAAGTTTCTGCATCACATTGCAGTAAGAATATCCCTAAATATCTCTGCTTTTACATTCTAATTATGATCAGAAGTGGTTTTCTTTACTCGCCTGTTTAGGAATAGGGAGAATTCTACTTGAGCATGTTCAGATTCCTAAGTAAAATCCACATACTTCCTTTGTTTAGGAAAAGCATGCTTTCCCTGCATCCTGCAGGTAAGAAATTTTTCTCATTTCTTCTTTGTTGGTTGTTGTGATGGCTATTCTTGGTAGTCAAACTGACTACTTCTGGAATTAACTAAAACCCAAAGAGTTGATATACCTGTGAGAGATTTTTTTTAATGTTTTGAAATTAAAAACCTGTGAGACCAAAATGAGCCATCTTAGAAATAAGACCAAAATGCTTTCACCCCAAAAACTAAGGCCTAAGACTGCTCCTTTTAGCTACAGGCTATAAGTTACTGGAACAGGCCAGAAGTTACTGAAACCAGTCAGTTCAGATTCCAGAAACCAGGAACCAGGAAGTGTAAAAGTACAGGGTCACAAGGTAGTCAGGAGTTAAGGACTGCTGGACGGCCGGACTGTGGAATGTCCACTCCCTGGCCCCCTAGGTAACTGTTTAACATAGAATGTCCCAACCCTAGTTTCCATAGTGACTGTAATCACCAGATGCCCTCATCTGGGGGCAGCCAATGAGAAATGGTGGTGGGCAACCACTCCCTTAGAAGTAAGATTAAGCCATGATTTCTAGAAAGCCCCTAGAAGCGAGCCAATCAGAATTGTACCCATACTAGCACCCCTAAATGATGTAACCTTGTGATTTTTCCCTTTAAAAACTGAGCTTGCAGACAGGTGGGCACTTCCTCCAGCCTCCACTGCGTTATATGTATTGGACGAAGTCCCTGCCTAGGCTTGTATTGGATATCCAGAATTAAACCTTGCTTTTGCATTCCGGCATGCTCGTCTTTGGTGGACTCTCTGGGGGTCACGATCTGGGCACAACAAACCCATCTTTATTTTGGATCATTTGAGGTGAAATCCAAAATTAGCTGCTTGGTGGCTGTGAACACATTTAACCCAAGCACTCAGGAGGCAGAAACAGTTGGACTTTCCTGAGTTTGAGGCTCTCCTGGTCTACAGAATGAGTTCCAGGGCTACACAGATAAACTCTGTCTTGAAAATACCAAAAAAAAAAAAAATCAAAGTTTAAGATCCACCTTTAATCTGGATTGTACCTCTGGAGGCAGCCTACATAAATAAAGTATACTGAAGGAGGAAGCTCTGTCTCTCTCTTTGCCTCCTTGCCCTAGCACCAAGTGTTCATTCCTTTTCTAGCATTAGAGCCTACTTCCTTGGTATTTTGGTATATAGTTAAGACAGCTAAAATATTTAGCCTCATGAACTGAACAAGTACTGTACTCTTCAAATTTCCATTGGTAGGCAGCCATTGTTAGACTACCTGGAGCACAGCTTGTAAGACATTCTATAAAATCAACTTTCTACATACATGGAGAGATTCATTCTACCAGTCCTGATCATGTAGAGAACCTTGAATAATACAGTTGGATTTTTTTCACCTGCCCACCAAGTAAGATGTTCTAGTTAACAATGGTGCCCATAACCTCATTCTTCCTAGCTCCATTATTCTCTAAATATTCAATTTTCCATGAAGACTACTCTTTATTTGATTTGCCTACAGTTTGCTCTGAATTTCAGAAAATAAACTCCTGAAGCAATAGAGCCCTCATTCAGTTTTCTGATGGGAGAAAGATCTATTATCATGTTTGTGGGCTAATTCCTGCTTTTCTTTCCTGATTGTCTGAAGTCTCTGTGAAAAGCAGGTAAAAAGTCCATTCAATTCACCTGACCTCAGCGTGAAGCCACCTAACAAACATCTCCTTTTGTGTGCTTAAGTCTATCCTTAGTTGTTAATATTCTGGGTATTCTTCTACCTGTGTGACAGGGAATCTCTCCACCCCACATAATTATAGTGGGCTGTACAAGATAGCTAGCCACATTGTGTCCAGAAAGAGGAAGGGGAAGTGCCTATGGAGGACAGGAAGCTAGCAGGATCTGCTTTTAGAGCCAGGAATAGGTGTTATTGAAATGTAAATCTCTCCCGGTTCAGAAAAGGTCTTTGTCTGAAGTGGAAGGCAGGGTCAGGAAGGCAGGGTCTTTAAGCACACTGCAACCCTATAGGAGGTGCTCTTGTCACTCAGGGCTCACTAGCCAATCAGGCCCTTCAGGCAACCAGCCAGTCAGAAGTGGTGCAGGGTCCTTCCTGTCACCAGCTTCAGGCTTAGCTTTGAAGAGGAGCTGGGGCCAGTGGTTTTGTGTGCTGTGCTGTGTGTGCTGCTGCAGGAAGCTGAGCAGAGAGGTTGGGCAATCTGGAAAACCACAACATGGTGAGTGAAGGGCTGCTGTCCCCAGACTGACTGAGTGGTCATTTCAGTCATAGGAGCCAGTTTGGTGGGTCCTCCCCTGGCTGGGTGGGAGCCAGTGTCCAAATGTAGAGTTCCACATGTTCTTGCATGGTACTTCATGGTCCAGCGTGGTTCTGCTTGTCCTGCATGTTCCAGTGTGTTTCTGTGTAGTCCTGTGCTGTCTTTGCAATTCCTGGGCTGGCTGGCAGCCTGTGTCACTTCACTCTCTAGGCTGCATATGTGCAGATCATTGGGAGTGGGACTGAGCTTTGAATAACCTTGTTGACATCACTGTGAAATGCCGGCACACTTAGTGCTTATAATTTCACTATGGAACACAAATTTGCTGAACTCAGAGAGACCTGGTTCTGTATCTAATATATTTCCCAGAAGTACTGCACTTTGACCTTTTCACATTTAGGCTTAGGATCCATCTGGAGTTAATTCTGTGGAGATTGTAAACAGTATTTCCTGGGTAAAGTAGCACTCCTCAGCTATACTGTGATGGAGAAAAGTAGAATTGATGGTAGTAAAATTGATCTTATAAGGACTTACCCATTCTTAAGAGACATTAATTTACAAAGTAGAATTTAGGAAAGGAAGGCCTGCATCACAAATATCCCAAAGATAAGTATATGCTAACCATGCCAGTTAGAGATTAGTATGGTAAGATGTAAATATTTGTTCTGCAGGATTAACCAGTTACGTTCCCATAACAAAGGAGACAACCCTGATTTACAACCAGCAGAAAGGCCCATCCTTCCATTAAAAAAACAGCCTCTAAATGCTACTCAAGGAACCATCACAGGGTCAGAACCAACATTAAGTCATGGTGTGCCATGAAGTTATACTAATTCTAGAATAGGGGCATCTCGAGTCTTTGTGAAAAGTGTTTTTGAGTCAAGAACTTCTATGTTGATTGAGGTGGATTTGAACCATGTCTGTAGTCCCAAAGGGCATTGCCCTTGTTACCCTCCTGATTAACCACCCTAAATTCCTGGATGACACATCTGTAGCATCACAGAGTTCTTAAATTACCCATTTGAGTCACATAGTGGACTGTGCATTGCAGAACAGGGAAAGGATTTGTGTGTGGAGCATGGCTTCTTCCTTCAGACCAGAAGAGGAGGAACAGTATATTGTGTACACTGCAGGGGAAAACACACAAGCTATGGCATGGTAGGTGCAGGGTGTTCAGATGAGGACTGTTGATCTGTCATTTCTTCTGGAATTTAGATGAAATATGAGCCACACTATGGTTCTGTTGGTCCATATGCTGAATGTGGGAGTTGTCCTTATCCTCTGAGCTTCTCTGTGGATGGATTTCCTTGGGAGGGGAAAACTCTGCAGCCCTGGCATGGGAGAATATGGTGCTTGTAGTATCATTGTTCAGTGTGTACACACAGGCAAGCTTTTGGTGTGCAGTGAGAAGACAGATTGGAAAACTAAAGGTCTGGGTTCTAGAAGTTCTGAACATTGCACTCCTCTTTCAGGTTTATCTTATAAATGCTACAAATAATTTAGAAACTGGTACAATGATGGTGATGTGAATCATCTCTCAGCAATACGTGATTAGAATCTTCTACCTTTCTGCTACCACCAGCTGAAATGGTGTTTTCTAGTGAAATTTCATCCCAGGGGACAAAAGGAGTTTCTGAGCTGCAGAGGTTTATCAGGTGTGCATAGTGTTGTGTGGGTGGATCAGGCAGAATCAATATCTTGTGCCATAATCCATGTGACAGGAAGCATTCATAATGGCTAAGACATTTTTGTTTCATGATTTGGGAGCTGATTGGTGTCCCAAAAGAAAGCCTGCTACATGCCCTCAAATACTCTGTCTCAAACTGGTTGTTTTAATTTTCTTATTTATATGTCTATGCGCAGAAATAAATATGAGCTGCTGAGTCCATTTGGTATTTCTTCTATTTTATATGATTTCAGTGTAGGCCACTTCATTTTGGATAACCAACAATTTTCCCTCTCAATAGTCCTTAGTTTCCTGTAGCACTTTTCCTAAGGAGAGGGTCTCATTAGATCCTTCCCCTCAACCTTCTAAGTTAGTATGTGTTCTGGCCATATTTTCTCCTTTCACCTGAGATCTTCTTGCAGGGCTCAGGGTCATTTTACCTTGCCAACTGTGACTCTGGGTTCCCGGCTCCTGTATGATTCCAGCTCTGGAGGTCCAGTTCTTTTTTTCCAGGGCCCTGTGGATACAGTGGATGGGCTGCCCTGTTGTCTTCACTGTCCTTGATCTTAAAGCAGCTCTCCAATTTAGCTGCCAAGCACTCCGCATTCTGACACTTTCCCCCAAACTGAGGTCCTCACAGAATTCCAAGGTCCTCTTAGTCAGGCTACAAATAATATCTGGAAGGGTATTTCCAAGGAGGGAGAATGTCTTTGATCTTGTGTGGGTGTGTCTGTGAGGTTCTTGCCTGGGGGAGCATCTGGAGAGTGCTGTGCTTGTGAGGAGAGGACTGGAGGAATTTCTGTTGAGTTTGCCTCAGGGAGAGGGTGTGTTTAGTAGGTGATTTGCAGGCTTGGCCCTGGGAGGCAGATAGGTGGGGCTGCAAAAGCTCCTAGGCCAGGTGCACCAACCCAGCTCTTGTCTTGCCTATCTCAAATACCTGTTGAGCTGAAGGAGCTATTCCTGGAGTCACCTGGTCTGATCACTTGTAGCCCTGGAACTAGTCCCTGGAAACCCCCAGGACCTGGATGTAACTGGACAAGGAGTCAATCAAGGCTGATGATTTAACCCAGAAACTTGAAGGTCATAGTGCTGCTGTTGTAGTAGTTAGGAGTAGCAGGATGCTGGGAATAGTGCACGAACAGCTTGCAATGGTCATGAGAACCTGATACAGGGAAAGTGAGACAACAACTCACCTATCCCTTTTCAGGACTTTCTTCTCACCAGGTTGCCTTCTGATTCCTTAGTGTTTATGCCACTCTCCAGATCCTTCTTTGAGTCCAAATGCCTTCCTTATACTTCCTGGTGCTCAGCTGCTTTACCGAGCAATCTAGGCACCTCCCCCATGCCTTCTGAGACTTCAGATACTGCTAGAGTCTTGAATGTTCCTGAGACAGCTTGGGTGATGCTCATATGTAAGCTCCTTGGTAAAACTGGAAATGTTATAAGGCAAACAAACTCATAACTGTTGTTTTGAGGCATTTGCTATTTTGTATTTAAAAATCTCATTTTATATTTTTTATTATCAGAACAATGGAGTTTGTTGAAATTATAAATTACTGCTGTTCCTATAGATTTTGGTTAGATGAGTCAGCATTAGACTATTGTTTTGAAACTCCCTCTTGTTTAGAAAATGGTCATGTTTTCAATAATGAGCCAATGGTATAGAATGAAAAGTTTACTGGAATTTGTTTTATATATTCAATGTAAATTATTTTATATTTGTTTTATCTATTCCATATATTAAATATATATTATTCATTAAACTATACAATGTGAGTGTTAGGCTAGCTGGATCTTTATAATGAGATCTTTTTTCAAACAACAGAGCAAAATTATATTCAACTTTATTTATGAGTGTGTGTGTGTGTGTGTGTGTGTGTGTGTGTGTGTGTGTGTATTATTGATAAAGGTCTTTCTATCATATTCACTATGAAGACCAAATTCAAGGAGATCTGTCTGG
This sequence comes from Peromyscus attwateri, assembly GCA_902168425.1. Classification (NCBI taxonomy): domain Eukaryota; kingdom Metazoa; phylum Chordata; class Mammalia; order Rodentia; family Cricetidae; genus Peromyscus; species Peromyscus attwateri. The sequence goes on along the minus strand of CABHPP010140046.1, from coordinate 6,764 downwards.
CTCTGTAATCATACTTGGTATATTCATTTCTGTGAATAATTAGACATGGACCTGTGGCTCACACCAAAAATGACTTTAAGAGATGTTGTTAGCTGGGTGGTGGTGGTGGTGGTGGTGGTGGTGCATGTCTTTAATCCCAGCCCTCGGGAGGCAGATCCAGGTGATCTCTGTGTGTTCAAGGCCAGCCTGAGCTACAGAGTGAGTTCCAGGGCAGGCACAAAGCTACACAGAGAAACCCTGTGTCGAAAAACAAAACAAAACAAAAGACATATTTTCCTGAACCTGAGTACCTCTGCAGAGGTTAAGCTGGGACACTTCATTGCATTTGGAAAACAATTTCAGGATGAATCAATACAAATCAGAGTAGGCGTGGTGGTGGTGGTGGTGGTGGTGGTGGTGGTGGTGGTGGTTGCACACGCCTTTAATCCTAGAACTGGGAGGCAGATCCAGGCAGATCTCTGTGAGTTTGAGGCCAGCCTCGTTTACAGAGTGAGATCCAGGACAGGCACCAACACTGCACAGAGAAACCCTGTCTCAAAATACCACCACTAACAACAAAAATTTTCGAGTTTTGTCTACATTTGGGATTACCAATATGTAATCAGTGAATCAGGTATAGGTGATTTCTTGTTGTCCTAAGTAGCGGTTTCTTAATAATCCAAAATTAATTAGGATTAATTTTCTCTCAGGTAGTTTGGATAAAGGTTTGTCTGTCTTATTGCTTTCCTCAAAAAACTGACTCTGTGTTTCATTGACTCCTTGTATTTTTCTTTGTTTCTATTTACTGAATTTTAGCCCTTATTTGATACTTTCTTCCTGTCTATTCCTTTGGGTATACCTATTGTTTTTGTTCTAGTGCTTTTATGTGTGCTGTTAAGTTGCAAATACAAAATCTTTTCCTTTTTTTATGTAGACACTGTTCTATACAGTTTCCTCATATCACTACTTTCATTGTGTCCTCCATGTTTGGATATCTTGTGTAATCATTTTCATTGAATTCTAGAAACTCTTTAGTTTCCTTCTTTATTTCCGTCTTGACCCATTTTCTTTAGTAGAGTGTTGTTCAGTTTTCATGAGTTTTTAAGCTTGCTTTTTTTTTATATCCAGCTGTAATCCATGGTGGTCTAATAGGATGCAAGGAGTTATTTTAATTTTCTTATATCTGTTGAGACTTGAATTATGTCCCAGTGTGTCATCAACTTTGGAAAAAATTCCATATGGTGCTGAGAAGGTGTATTTCTTTGGGTGGAATGTTCTGTAGTATGTTATGTTCATGTGATTTATAAAATCCATTAGCTCCAATATTTCTCCATTTGGTTTCTGTCTGGATGACCTGTCCATTGTTGAGGGTGGGGTATTGAAGTCTACCCCTATCAAACACTGTGTGAGAGTCAGTGTGTCATTTAACCTGTAGAAGTATTTCTTTTACAAAAGTGGGTGACCTTGTGTTTGGGGCATAGATATTAATAATTGAAATGTCATATTGGAGTTTTCCTTTGATGACTAAGGAGCATTCTTCCCCATCACTTTTGATTAATTTTTGTTTGAAGTCTATTTTGGTAGATAATAAAACAGCTACACAAGACTGCTTTTTAGTTTCAGTTGCTTTAAATATGTTTTTCCCAGCATTCACCTTTTGGTAATCTCTATCCTTGATGCTGAAGTGTGTTTCTTGTATGCAGTGGAAGGATGGATATTGTTTCTGAATCCATACTGTTAATTTGTGTCTTCATTGGGGAATTGAGGCCATTGATATTGAGAGATATCTGGAATAATGATTATTAATACCTGTTATTTTGTTGTTGTTATTGTTGTTATTGGTGATGATGATGGTATGTGTATGAGAGTATGTTAGTTTGTGTGTGTGTGTGTGTGTGTGTGTGTGTGTGTGTGTGTTTCTCTTCTTTTGGTTATGCTGATGTTATATTATTCATTTACTGTGTTTTCATGTTTGTAGTTAGCTTCCTTGGATTGGATTCTTCTAGTACATTATGGAGGACTGGATTTGTACATAGATATTGTATAAATGGTATCTTATTTTCTCCAATTATAGTGATGAAAATTTTCTGAATGTAATAATCTGGGATGGCATCTGTGGTTTCTTAGAGCCTGCATCACATGTGCCCAAGCCCTTATGGCTTTTAGAATCTCCATTGAGAAGTTAGGTATAATTCTCATAGGTCTGCCTTCAAATGTTACTTGGTCTTTTTCCTTTGCAGCTGTTACTATTTTTTTCCTTGTTTTGTATGCTTACTCCTTTGGTTATTGTGTGACAAGGGAACTTTCTTTGTTCTGTATGTTTACTGATTCAGTTATTATGTAAAAGGGGACTTTCTTTTCTGACCCAATTTCTTGGGTGTTTTTGCATGCATCTTTGTACCTTTATCAGCACCTACATTAACTAAGGAAAATTTGTTATATGATTTTATTGAAAATATTTCCTGGATATTTGAGCTTTTTTTTTCTTTTTCTTTTTTCTATTCGCTTATTCATAGGTTTGGTCTCTGCATAATGTCCAAGAATTCCTGGTTGTTTTGCATCAAGAATTTTTTTAAAATTTTTTATTTTTATTTCTCCTTACAGAGTGTTCTACAAAAATGGAATGATTTGAATTCTTAACCAGGAAGTGAATTTCTTTTTTAACATTTTAATTAAAACTTCATTACAAAAGAACTTTAAAAAAAAATCTGTCACCAAAACTGACCAGACCTAAAATGTCTCTTTTTTTTTCATTTTTCTTTATTACGAAATTTTCTACTCACTCTGCATACTATCCACAGATCTTCCCTCCTCCCTCCTCCCATCCTCCAGCCCTCTTTCCCAAGCCATCCCGCATCCCCACATCCCCCAAATTGAGGTCTCCCATGGGGAGTCAGTAGAGCCCAGCACACTGAGTCTAGGCAGGTCCAAGCACCTTCCCACTGCACCAAGGCTGTACAGAGTGTCACACCACAGATACCGGATTCGAGAAGCCTGCCCATGCAACAGGGACAGATCCCAATCCCCCTGCCTGTGTGCCCCCCAAACAGTTCAAACCAAACAACTGTCTTCCCAATCCAGAGGGTCTAGTCCAGTCCCTTGGGGGCTCCACAGCCACCAGTCCACAGTTCAAGGGTTTCCACTAGTGTGGCTGGTCATCTCTGCACATCCTCCCATTATGATCTCGATGTGCCTCACCTGCAGTATCACTCCTCTCTCTCATCAATTGGATTCCTGGAGCTCAGCCTGGTGTCTGGACGTGGATCTATCTATCTGCCTCCATCAGTCACTGGACAAAGGCTCTATGATGACAGCTAGGTTATTTGCTAGGTTGGTCATGAGAGTAGACTGGTCCAGGTACCCTCTGGACCACTGCCAGCAGACCAAGGCAGGGTCAACCTTGTGGATTCCTGAGAACCTCCCAAGCACCCTGCCTCTTCCTATTTCCATGATGTCCTCATTTATCATGGTATCTTTCTCCCTGCCCTCCCACTCTGTCCCTGTTCCAGCTTGACCCTCCCATTTCCCTATGTTCTCATTCCCCACTCCTCACCCTCTGCCACCCCTCCACACCCAGTCCACTCATGTAGATCTCATCAACTTCTCCTTCACAGGGTCATCCATGTGTCCCTCCTAGGGTCTTTCCCTGTTAGCTAGCCTCTCTGGAGCTGTGGGTTGCAGTCTGTCCATACCTTACTTCACATTTAGAATCCACTTATAAGTGAGTACATACTATGTTTGTCCTTCTGAGTCTGGGTTACCTCACTCAAGATGATATTTTCTAGTTCTATCCATTTGCCTGCAAATTTCATGATATCATTGTTTTTTACTGCTGAGTAGTACTCCATTGTGTATATGTACCATATTTTCTTTATCCATTCTTCAGTTGAGAGGCATCTAGGTTGTTTCCAGGTTCTTGCTATTATGAATAATGCTGATATGAATATAGTTGAATATGTGTCCTTGTGGTAAGATTGAGCATTCCTTGGGTATATGCCCAGAGTGGTATAACTGGGTCTTGAGGAAAACTTATTCCCAATTTCCTGAGAAACTACCATACTGATTTCCAGAGTGGCTGTACAAGTTTGCATTCCCACCAACAGTGGGAGAATGTTCCACTTTCTCCACATCCTCT